>SJYX01023205.1:92990-146723 GCA_006410675.1 Oreotragus oreotragus
GCATTCCAGTCCCCTATAATGAAAAGGACATCTTTTTTGGGTGTTAGTTCTACAAGGTCTTGTAGGTCTTCATAAAACCGTTCAACTTCAGCTTCTTCAGCATTACTGGTTGGGGCATAGACTTGGATAACTGTGATATTGAATGGTTTGCCTTGGAAACGAACAGAGATCATTTTGTCATTTTTGAGATTGCATCCAAGTACTGCATTTCGGACTCTTTTGTTGACCATGATGGCTACTCCATTTCTTCTGAGGGATTCCTGCCCGCAGTAGTAGATATAATGGTCATCTGAGTTAAATTCACCCATTCCAGTCCATTTTAGTTCGCTGATTCCTAGAATGTCGACGTTCACCCTTGCCATCTCTTTTTTAATATAGTTTTCTGTTATAGTTTATCACAGGTATTGAATATAGCTCCCTGTGCTATATAGTAGGACCTTGTTTATTCATGCTATATATAAAACTTACATTTGCTAAACTCAACCTCCCATTCCATCTCTCCCCCAGCCCCTTTCTCCTTGCCAACCTCGAGTCTGTTTGCTATGTTCCTAAGTCTGTTTGTTTGTTTTTTATAGATAGGTTCATTTGTGCCATATTTTAGTTCCACATATAAATGATATCATGTGGCATTTGTCTCTCTTTCTGACTGACTTCACTTAATATGGTAATCTCTAGTTGCATCCATGTTGCTGTAAATGGCATCATTTAATTCTTTTTTACGGCTGAGTAATATTGTATTGTATATAGGTACCATATCTTTATCTAGTCATCTGTTGATGGCCATATGAACAACCCTAAGATTGTTTCCATGTCTTGGATATTATGAATAGTGCTGCTATGAACATAGGGATGCATGTATCCTTTTGAACTATAGTTTTGTTTGGACATATGCCCATATGGTAATTCTTTTTTTTTTTTTTTAGAGCTTCCATTTTACTTTATTTTACTTTACAGTACTCTATTGGTTTTGGCATACATTGACATGAATCTACCACTGTATGGTAATTCTATTTTTAATTTTCTGAGAAGCCTCTATAGTGTTTGCCATAGAGGTTATACCAACTTACTTTCTCATCAACAGAAGTGGAGTCTTCCCACTTCTCCATGTCCTCTCCAGCATTTGTTATTTGTAGAGTTTTTAATGGGATTTCCTGGTGGCTCAGACGGTAAAGCGTCTGCCCACAATGGGGAAGACCCGGGTTCAATCCCCGGGTCGGGAAGGTCCTCTGGAGAAGAAAATGGCAACCCATTCCAGTACTGTTGCCTAGAAAATTCCGTGGATGGAGGAGCCTGATGGGCTATGATCAGTGTGAGGTAGTACCTCATTGTAGATTAGATTTGCATTTCTCTAATAATTAGCAATGTTTTCATGTACTTTTCAGCCATCTGTATGTCTTCTTTGGAGACATTTATTTAGATCTTCTGTTCATTTATTTTATTTTATTGATAATTGAGCTGTTTGAGCTGTTTACTTATTTTGGAAATTAAGCCATTGTCAATTGCATGCTTTGCAAATATTTTGCAAATATTTTCTCTCAGTCTGTAGGTTATCTTTCCATTTTGTTTATAGCTTCCTTTGCTGTGCATTTGATTAGATCTCATTTTCTCCCCCCTACTTTGGCCTTGGGAGACCTGAGAAAACATTGGTGTCAATACAATTTATGTCAGAATGTTTCGCCTAGATCTCTTCTAGGAGTTTTATGGTGTCATGTCTTATGTTTAAGTCTTTAAGCCATTTTGAATTTATCTTTATGTATGGTGAGAAGGTGTGTTATAACTGCATTGACTTACATATGGCTGTCCAAGTTTTCCAACACCACTTGCAAAAAGACTATTTTTTTCTCATTGTATATTCTTGCCTCATTTGTTGAAGAGTAACCATAGGTGTATGGGTTTATTTCTGGGCTCTCTATTCTGTTCCATTGATCCATATGCCTGTTTTTGTGCCAGTACCATTATATTTTGATAGATGTACCTTTGCAGTATTGTCTGAAGTCCAGCAGGGTTATTCCTCCTTCTTCATTCTTTTTCTTCAGAATTGCTTTGGCATTTCTGGGTCTTTTATGATTCTATATAAATTTTAGGATTATTTGTTCTAGTTCTATGAAAAATAACATGGATAATTTTATGGGGATTATATTAGTTCTATAGATTGCTTTGAGTATTGTGAACAGTTTAACAACATTACATTAACTTTTCCAATCCAAGAGCATGGGATATCTCCTCATTTCTTTGAATTGTCTTCAGTTTCCTTTATTAATGTTTTATAGTTCTTAGCATATCATTCTTTCACCTGCTTGGTGAAGTTTATTCCCTAAGTACTTTACTTTGAGGGACACAATTTTAATAGTTTGGTTTTTTTTTTTTAACATCCCCTTTTTGATATTTTGTTGTTAGTGTAAAGAAATGCAACCGATTTCTGTACATCATAAATAGCCTTTCTATATTGGGATATGTTCCCTCTATACCTACTTTTGGAGAAGGAAATGGCAACCCACTTCAGCATTCTTGCCTGGAGAATTCCATGGACAGAGGAACCTGTTGGGCTGCAGTCCATGGGGTCACATAGAGTTGGACTGTAGTATATAGTATATACTATGCTAAGATCATGGCATCTGGTCCCATCACTTCATGGGAAATAGATGGGAAAATAGTGGAAACAGTGTCAGACTTCATTTTTTTGGGCTCCAAAATCACTGCAGATTGTGACTGCAGCCATGAAATCAAGACGCTTACTCCTTGGAAGGAAAGTTATGACCAACCTAGATAGCATATTGAAAAGCAGAGACATTACTTTGCCAACAAAGTTCTGTCTAGCCAAGGCTATGGTTTTCCCAGTAGTCATGTATGGATGTGAGAGTTGTACTGTGAAGAAGCTGAGCGCCGAAGAATTGATGCTTTTGAACTGTGGTGCTGGAGAAGACTCTTGAGAGTCCCTTGGACTGCAAGGAGATCCAACCAGTCCATTCTAAAGGAGATCAGTCCTGAGATTTCTTTGGAAGGAATGATGCTAAAGCTGAAACTCCAGTACTTTGGCCACCTCATGCGAAGAGTTGACTCACTGGAAAAGACTCTGATGCTGGGAGGGATTGGGGGCAGGAGGAGAAGGGGANAGCTGAGTGCTGAAGAATTGATACTTTTGAACTGTGGTGTTGGAGAAGACTCTTGAGAGTCCCTTGGACTGCAAGGAGATCCAACCAGTCCATTCTAAAGGAGATCAGTCCTGAGATTTCTTTGGAAGGAATGATGCTAAAGCTGAAACTCCAGTACTTTGGCTACCTCATGCGAAGAGTTGACTCATTGGAAAAGACTCAGATGCTGAGAGGAGGGATTGGGGGCAGGAGGAGAAGAGGACAACAGAGGATGAGGTGGCTGTATGGCATCACTGACTCAATGGGCGTGAGTCTGAGTGAACTCCGGGAGTTGGTGATGGACAGGGAGGCCTGGTGTGCTGCGATTCATGGGGTCACAAACAGTCGGACATGACTGAGCAACTGAACTGAACTGAACACTATACCTACTTTGGTAAGAATTTTTACCATGAGTAGATGTTGGATTTTTGTCAAATGGCTTTTCTGCATCTATTGAGATGACCATGTGTTTTTTGTCTTTTTTATTCATGTGGTATATCACATTCATTTGTGTATCCAAGTGGGTAAATCCCACTTGGTTGTGATATATGATCTTATGTGTCATTGGGTTTGGTTTGCTAATATTTTGTTGAGAATTTTTGCATCTATTTTCATCAAAGATATTGGCCTGTAATTTTTTTTTTTTTTGGTCAAGACTCAAAATCTAGCTTAACAACTAATGAAGCATCTTGCATTCTAAACCTGAAATATCTCTATTAATGAACTGCTTTTCCAAGAATAAGTCTTTGAATAAAATTATCACAACACTGTGCAGTGTATATCTGGTGATTTGAGTGTCCCTCCCAGATCCACCTCTGAGCTGAACACTCGATTCCCATACCATTTGAGAACATAGATTCTAGTCCCTCCCACTCATAAGTCTAAGCTCTAAACTTATCAAACAATGGTTTAGACTGGCTTGGACACACTCGCTGAAAAGCTGAAGGGGACTAATTGCCAGCTCATGAAATGCACGAGGCACTCTTGTCAATTTAAGTCTTGGAGCTAAGGGCTGAATTCTCACCCCTTTTTCTAGAGTTGTCTCCTCAAGTCAAATCATCCAAACTGGTGTGAGAGAAAAGGCAGTACAAGTAGATGGGGACATGAGGACCTTCCCTTTACTGTGGGCCAGGCTGGACTCCTGGGGACAGAGCTGCTGCCTTTAATGCAGAGAAGCCTGGGCAGAGAGTAATAATGCTGAATGTCCTCAGGACTTGGGGCATTTTCAGCTTGTGCTGGAAGTATATAGTAACTATTCTGTGGCAAGGGAGGGCCATGTAATTCAAAGGTCAGTGGGTATTCCCAAGTAGAAATTCTAAGGGCTAGATTTAGGATGGGGGGTGGGGTGGGTTCAGGGTAGGGATAAATATACGAAAGGAGTCAAAGGTCTGTGTTCTAGTCTCTAGTTGGCTCATGAAGCACATAGTAAATTTTTGTTAAGTGACTGGTTACTTTCAAGTCTCAGTTTACCAAACAGGTCAGACATTGGTTGATGAAGATTCTACCAGGCCTAAGGTCAGTCAGTGGACAGCTTGTAGGCCCCTGCTCAAAGCTTCACAAGACTTTTCATTAATGTTTGGTATAGGAGGTTGCCAGACTGTTTCTGTCTAGGAATGCTGCCCAACCAGCTTGGGTGTCTCTCACTCAAGAAAATGAGGTGGCAATGGTCAGGAAGGAAGAAGCCTAGGTTTATGTTTGAGTCTATTGGGACTTGAGGACCATACAACAAATGCTCAAAGATCCATAAACTACAAAAGTACATCCTAGTCTCAGTTTAATAACTAGGGAAAAAAAAAAAAAGACTATTTGGCTTTGGCATGACCTTTAAAATCACAATGGGGAAATGGGCACTTTGCCATTCCACTTGTTATTCAGGACCTCATTTTAGAAATATCGTTCTGATCAGGAATGAAATCAGAGGAAGAAGAAGAGGACAAGAGGGAGAAATCCAGGAGCTGTGCCAGGGCCTCTTGTTTCAAGACACAACTCACTGGGCACCCCAAGGCGGAGCATTTCGGCTTGTGCTGCCAGAGGTGATACTCAACAAGCAAGGGGGTGGCTCAGAACTGTGGGAGAGCCTTCCTCTGAAGCTGGGGCATCTGAGAGATTGCTCTGTGGCCGCAATGGGAGGATTATAGCCCTTGTTGTTTCTCTAAGAGAGACAACAATGGGAGGGTCCAAAAGGGGAAGGGACCCAGCTGACTGAGTGTTACTAGGGACAGATGACAACTCTGCCGGACCAGGTGGAACCCGTGGACAGTGGGCTGCCTTTCCCCCATCTTTGCTTGCAGGAGAGCTGCCGCAGACTGGAAGTCAAGCTTGGCCCTCATACTTTGAAGTCTCCTCCTGTTTGAGGCTTTGGTGGAGGCATAATGAGTGGATGAAAAGCCTTTTTAGCTGGGACTGTGAACAGCTAGTTCCAGATGAATGGGCACTAGCAACACAGGGCAGCCTGTGAGGCCCGTTCAAGAGGGGGAGGGCGGAACAGAGCAGGCTTTCGGATGGCGTCTGCCCCCAGCGCCGGCCCTGGAAACAATTGCTAAGGGGAAGGGAGCCAAAGGGGAGCCAGGGCGGAAGAAGGTCGTCCTCCCAGACCGGGTGACGCACTCGGCGGCTGGGCTTGCCTCTCCTCAGGCGTTTGAAGGGGCAGAGAACAGTAGAGGGTGTGGTCTTGGAGAACAAGGCGGATTCTGGCAGGATCTCCCTTTTTCCTGGATGGGAGCCTTTCATCCTCCCATATTTGTGGATCAAGGGCTATAATCCTCCCATTGGGGCCACAAAGCAATCTCTCAGATGCCCCAGCCTTGGGAGTACCAGTGAGACCCTGTCTTTGGGCCTCAGTGCCCTGGCTCTTCCTGTTTAGTATTGAGGAAATAACCCTCCTTTCTCTTCTGCTCTTACTAGAGAGAGCAAATGGCTTCAGGTTTGGTTTTCCATTTTTCCTGAAATTCATCCTTTCCCAGGGCATTACCTTATTACTATAAAGTAGGCCACCAGCTGGCAGCTCTCAGATGGACCATGTGAGGCTGAATTCTGCGGCATCATTTAACAATCAGAAGTTTCATTGTTTAAGAAAGAATCCTCATGCAGGAGCCCAGCCTGGTGCTGGTCCACCAACTGGCCAGAGATGAAGGGGCACTACCTTGGGTGGGGTGGTGGGTGCTCCTGCTCCCTAAACACAACCTCTGGCCCTGCCCCCTCTTCTCCCAGACCCTACATGTGCCCACTGCTGCTCTTGATCTCCTTACACTCTTATGTTCACATAGCCACACTATGGGAAAGTATTTGAGTCTGTGACCCCAGGTAAGTTAGTTGAGGTGGACACCGCATTTCCCCACTTTTTTGTTTCTATGTGGAGAAAGTTTCAAGTAACACTCCAGGCATCTCTCCTTCCCCTGACTTGGTAACTTTGGGAGAAGGACCCAGGTATGCCCAGCTCAGCCCCTCCATCTTTAGATGTGCTTAGCTACAGGAAGATCCCTAATGTCTCTGTTCTCAGCCAGAGGTGAGGGTTCTCCTTAGAGGAGACCAGACAGATAGGTTGCCCATCACTGTCTGCACCCAGCAGGGGTGAACGTTGAGTGAGTGGAAATGGCTGCAGTTTCTTTCTTTTTTTGGTGGGGGGAGTGCTGCGCTGGGTTTTGGGTGCGGCGTGCCAGCTTTGTCTAGTTGCGGAGAGGCTTCTCACTGTTGTGGTTTCTCTCCTTGCGGAACACAGGATCTAGGTGTGCTGGCCTCAGTGGCTGCAGCACGTGCGCTTTAGTTGCCTGGGGCGTGTGAGTCTTCATGGACCAGGGATTGAACCCACATTCCCTGCCTTGGCAGGCAGATTCTTATCTTCTGTACCACCTGGGAAGTCCTTGGCTGCAGTTTTAAGTCACGTTTTTCAGCTGGCTTTATCAGTGATCACGCTGTCATTTCCATCAGGTATCCTGAAGGTTGGTTCAGAAAAGGTGGGAGTGGTGGTTCTGGTAGTGGAGGCTACAGCTGGTACGTAGTTCACGTGCTGATGTACATCTAGCTCGGGAACAGCCAACATCTTATACAAGTGCTACCTGACATTCTCCTGTCCTCATGGATGCATGCACACCTATGGGTTCCAGTTTCACTGACCCATGTTTCCTTACCTGCATGTGAGGACTTCTGTCCTATGCAAAATTACCCTCCCTGAAAGTCAGAGAGACCTCAAGGGGCATCTCTCTTCCTCTCACCCTTGGCTCATGTACATGCAGTTTCTGCTTCCGTGATATCCCAGCTTATGTAATTCCTCAGGATCACCCAGGGGGCTGGTGTCCCCCAAGGGAAAGCTGATATCTGTCCTGATGGAATTCTCTCAAGTTGCCCTTCAAGTTCTCATCCTGGTGGTGTCCAGGGTCTGTTGGGTTCTCTTTAGGACTCACTGCTACTGCTGCTAAGTCACTTCAGTCGTGTCCAACTCTGTGAGACCCCATAGATGGCAGTCCACCAGGATCCCCCAGCCCTGGGATTCTCCAGGCAAGAACACTGGAGTGGGTTGCCATTTCCTTCTCCAATGCATGAAAGTGAAAGGTGGAAGTGAAGTCGCTCAGTCGTGTCCGACCCTTAGCAACCCCATGGATTGCAGCCCACCAGGCTCCTCCAACCATGGGATTTTCCAGGCGAGAGTACTGGAGTGGGGTGCCATTGCCTTCTGCACAGGTGCAGTTGCATGGTCTGTATAGAAGAGTCAGGAAGACTTCTCACTTGGGCCATGCTTTGTCTCAGGGAGCTCCTGAAGTTCCCATCCTTGTGATGTCCAGGGTCTGTTGGGTTCTCTTCAGGCCTCACTGCACAAAGCAATTGTATGTTCTGTATAGAAGTGTCAAGAAGACTTCTTGCTCACTCTGGGTCATGCTTTGTCTCAGAGGAGCTCTATGTGCCCTCATATTCCATTACTGGCTGCATCCTCTCTTACCATGGGCCTCTGTGAGGTTGACTGAAGGGCTAACTCTGGACACAGACACGGGTGACCTTCCCACCCCAGGGGCCCCCCTCCCACCCTTCCCATGCTCCCTCAAACCTCTCCTCAACCAGAAGTTCTCCTATCCTCCTGATCATGCAAATTGACTTCACAATAGCCAATCCAACAGTCTAGTCCAAATGGAATGACAGAAGCCAACATTTATGGAACCAGACAGTGTTTTAACTACTTCACATGAGCTCAGCCACTGAATCCTTCCAACAGTTCTATGAGATAGGTGCTTCTGTGATTGTTACATTTTATGAACTTGGAAACTGGTTCAAAGGGCCTCAGAGATCTGCTTCAGACCATATGCCTGGTGAATTATAGAGTTGCTCTTCACATTTGAGGGTTCTTAGCCCTCCTTGGACTGAATCTGAGATGTAGGCCAGGGAGGAGGAAAAAAGAGGAGAACATAGAAGTTAGGGATGAGCAGAAAAGTAATGTCGGGGAAGGCAATGGCACCCTACCCGAGTACGCTTGCCTGGAAAATCCAATGGGCGGAGTAGCCTGGTGGGCTGCAGTCCATGGGGTCACTAACAGTCGGACAGACTGAGCGACTTCACTTTCACTTTTCTCTTTCATGCATTGGAGAAGGAAATGGCAACCCACTCCAGTATTCTTGCCTGGAGAATCCCAGGGATGGGGGAGCCTGGTGGGCTGCCGTCTATGGGGTCACACAGAGTCGGACACGACTGAAGTGACTTAGCAGCAGCAGCAGCAGCAGCAGAAAAGTAATGTAAAAGGAGAGGCAAAGGAACAAGCTGGGTCCCTAGCTCACCACGTTTGAGTGAGAAATCACCCCATCACCCTCTGCTCGATAGAGCCGGAGAGACCACAGAGCATCTATCTCCCCATTCTACCAAAGAGAAAACTAAGGCCCGGAGTGGTGAGAAACTTGCACAAAACAACAAAACATGTGTATTTTGAGAGGGTAAGGGAAAACAATGGAGAAGGCAGTGGCACCCCACTCCAGTACTCTTGCCTGGAAAATCCTGGACAGAGTAGCCTGGTGGGCTGCAGCCCATGGGGTCGCTAAGAGTTGGACATGACTGAGAGACTTCACTTTCACTTTTCACTTTCATGCATTGGAGAAGGAAATGGCAACCCACTCCAGTGTCCTTGTCTGGAGAATCCCAGGGACAGGGGAGTCGGGTAGGCTGCCGTCTTATGGGGTCGCACAGAGTTGGACCCAACTGAAGCGACTTAGCAGCAGCAGCAGTAGCAAGGGAAAACAAAACAAAATCTAAAAGAGCTTCTAAAATGGAGATGGTGCAATCCTTGGTTTGCTTTCTAAGTGGAAAACAGAGGCTGAGAGGGACAGAATGATTTGCCCAAGATTAAGTGTATTTCAAAGAGGATGAGGGTAAAGGAACAAAAAAAATGAGAGGAACTAGCCTGAATTAACTTCTAAAATGGAAACGGCTCCATTTTGTGTTATGAATGGAAGGAGAAATTACTTTCTGTTAAATAAGAGTAGTTTATGAAGTGTGGTCTCTATTACTGCGATCACGTAGTGATGAAAATGGAAGGGTTGCCTATTGATTGATCCCTTTGAACACTATGTAATCAAGCAGTTTTCTAGCTGAAATTTACTGGAATTTGGGGCCAGATGCTCTCACATTTCATTAATTAAGGAGGCTCTTGTTGGATATCGTAATGTGCTTGGAAGCATGTTGGACACGTTTGGTCTTGAGAAGAGGCACAGCAATTCATGTTGGTTTGAGGGACTTGATGACAAAGGTGTGCATGGTCTCCGGCTTGTGCAAGATCCGTCTGCACCTAAGTATCAAGACAGATCAGTGACTAGGGAGCATTAAGGCCCACAAACATTAGGCGTATGTTTAAACATGAATCACAGCAAGACAACTGAGGTTAATGTGAGCGCCTTTCACTTCCCTAATAGAAAATCAAGCCAGCCCGCGCCTCTGCCCACAGCCTCCGTGATGCCCGTGTGGTTTCCATGTGGTCAGAAGCATTAGTTAGGGTCTTATCCATATCTATTAGGAGGGAGGAAGCCCATTTAGCAAATTAAAATAGTTTCTATTTCCCCAGCTAATTGTTTTCTAATTGTTTAAGTAAAAGGTTTTGGTCTTGATTAAAGGCTTTTAGTAAATTAAATCGGTTCACATTTTACAAGTCTAATATTTAGATCATAGAGAGGCAGTAATGGTTAGTGAGGTTTGCTATGAGGAGGGTTTGAAATATAAATGTTGACAGTGAATAGGCCTCAGAGATTATCTGGTTCAATACTCTCATCCTACCACTGAAGAAATTGAGGCCCAGAGAGGCTAATGGACTTGTCAAAGGTCACACAGCTAGAGAGTGAGAGATACTAGGCCTGAGCTATCCCTGACTAAGCAAACATTTCAAGGGGAACACCTCTGGTCAGTACAGAAAGCTTTAATTACTTAACCCTGAAAAGAGCCCACACACAGAGTAAAAGGAGCATGCAGAAACATTAATTAATATGTATTATACCTTAATGTGAATTATGTGTTTCACACTCTAATGTAAACTGGTCATGCATGCGTGCTAAGACACTTCAGTTGTGTCTGACTCTTTGCGACCCCATGGACGGTAGCGCACCAGGTNTTAACCCTGAAAAGAGCCCACACACAGAGTAAAAGGAGCATGCAGAAACATTAATTAATATGTATTATACCTTAATGTGAATTATGTGTTTCACACTCTAATGTAAACTGGTCATGCATGCGTGCTAAGACACTTCAGTTGTGTCTGACTCTTTGCGACCCCATGGATGGTAGCGCACCAGGTCCTCTGTCCATGGGATTCTCCAGGCAAGAATACTGGAGTGGGTTGCCATGCCCTTCTCCAGGGGCTCTTCCCGACCCAGAGATCGAACCCACGTCTCTTATATCTCCTGCATTGGCAGGTGGGTTCTTTACCACTAGGGCCACCTGAGAAACCCAAACTGGTCAGTACTTGATATTTAACTGAGCAGTTTTTATGGGAAAATCTAACACATTGTTGAGAATATGAGCTAAGTGACCTAAAGGTACACACACAAGCAGGCAGACCTTGCTTCAAATAAATTTATATATTCCACTGTAGTTTTTATACTTTTTAGAATAAAAGAAAAAATGTTGATAAGATGTAGAATTAATTCCCCAAATAGGGTCCCTTAGGGACACTCATGTGAACCCCACATAAATCAGTGTAATGATAACAGAAATAATGAGGGGAAAATGACTTCATAGTCTAATAAAGCTGGGAAGCCCCAGGTTAAATAGCTTTTTTCCCCCTTTATTTTCCTCTGCTGCTTCTCTGTCTTCTCCGCCTTCCTCACCCCCATCCCTTCCATTATTTCCCTCCTTTTGTCTTCTTTCTTATCCTCTCCTGTTATAACATTGGGCCATTCTGAGGCTTCAGCACTGTGAATCATGGGGATGGGGCGTAAGGGGGACTGACCGTGGGAGAGCCTATCTTGGTTTCCAGTTTTCCTATGGGATCTGGGAAAGGCTCGCCTGGGTCACACCAGACATTCCTTTTTGTCTGATATCTGGCTGGGCTCACCTGGCCTTACTCAGTAACCTACCCAAGAAATCTTAGCCTTTTCTCCAGATGCTTAGCTTTTCTCCAGTGTCTTCAACTCCATCCTTGTTACATGCTCTGGCCTGGTGGTCCACTTCCCATCCTCAAGCTCCAACTGCCCTCGGGCAAACCTCAGTGATTCCCAGGGTTATTTTAAAACTGAAAGGCCATTCAGAAGCACCTCCTGTCTCCGTTCAGACAGGAATCCTGGGGCCTCCTTCCCCCCAATTCTGCTGGATCACAGAACAGTTCCAGCTACAAGTTCCATGAAAAGCGGGTGCCCACAGACTCCCCTGCCGTCCCCAGGGCGGATCTGTGAGGGTGCCAGTAGACACGAGCTTTCCCCTTCCTTACCCAGTCACTTCAGTTATTAACGGCCCTGTAGAAATAAGCTTCCCCGCCTTGAAATATGGAATGACTGAGAATGCAGCTCAGGATTTACAGCTCCACACGGCACACAGATATAATTTTTACTTGGCTGCTGTGATGACAAGATTCAGTAAGGCATTAGGAAAGTAAGTCTGAATTACTTGCCTAAAATATGAGATGTCCCTGGACATGCAGTCCCTCTGAGAGGATATCTGACGAGGCCTGGCCCCTTTGGGGGTAGGGACATGTTTGGAGTCTAATTTTCCATTTAGCTGACTTGGAAAGGTGGGGACCAATATAACTAAGTCTCTCTCTTGGGATTCCTGGAGGAAGGTGTTAAAAAAAAAAAACCCACGAAAACTGGCCATAGAGCTGCCACTCACTGTCAGTCACTCAGATTTTAGATAAGGAGTCCCTCCTTTTTCATTGTCTCCATCACTTAACCTCTGCCTTGATTCTTTTCCATCCCCTCTGGGGATGGGGGGGAGGGGAGGAGGGGAAGAGGGGGAAAGACTACTTTTCTTTTCAAGCCGACAGTTTCAGTTCAAGTCTGTAAATAAAGGTTAAACTGAGAGGGAGCCCCAGTTAGCACAATGAATGCCCACTTGAGCTTATCGGCCGCTCACCCCCACTGGTCCCTCTCCTGGAGCCTCCCTTGAAGACGCAGCTGCAGAGATCAAACCCTTTTGCTATTTGGTCTCCTGAATCCAATTTGACTTGGCCCTACCATCACCCACTGACATTTTAAATGTGTCTATTTAAAAAGGAAAAGAGAAAAGAGCACAAATAGGAAGCGAAAAATGCCGGAGATGCCATATCCTGCTAGGCAAGAAAGAGAAATATCCGGCTTTGCAGAGACTGGTCTCTGTGTGTGCTGTATTCGTGTGTGGTGCTGGCTTTTGTTTTTCCTTCTCATCTTGGTCTTTTCCTGTGTTTCTGCCCTCACACTGCTACATTCATTAATACGATGGTAAGGATGACTTAAACTGTCTGAGTGTTTCTAGAAGGCGGGAAGGAGGGGGCTAAGGAAATGAATGGACGGAGGCTGCTTCGTCACAGGACCTCACTCCCAAGAGTGTCCTTCGGCTCCTAGGCTGGTCGGGTGAGGGAGAACATCGGAGGAAGCCGGCTGGTGAGACAAAGACAAGAAGCACGTCTAACGCAGGAAGGATGCCCTTGAGCAGGCCTCTGAACCCCCGGCCACGGTCAGGCTCCTGCAGGCGTGCACTTTGGTGGTCAGAGGGAACTGGCTGTGCTTGTTCAGAGTCTGTCCAGGGGCTCTGAGTAGGGACTGTCTGGAGAGTCTAAGTGGGGACGGTGGCCCTCATTTCCCGTGGCCCTCGGTTTTCCTCCAATACTTCTGAAATCCTGCTAAAATGTAGGTTCTGGCTCTGTAGGTCCAGGGTGCCACTAGATGGTCTGCACTTCCAACAAGTTCCCAGGTAATGCTGCTGTAATAAGAGTGGCTGTGGGCCACTCTTTGGATGGCAAAATGTGCTTGGCACAAACGCAGAGGTACAGAAGTGAGCAGTGGGGGCCTGGGGCCGCAGCTCTGAGGGCGTGCTTTATTCAGAACTGTTAAAAATACTTCAGTTGCTTGGAGGCAGACCAAGGTGGCACTTGGTTTTCCCACATTTATCCATATTCAACACACTGAGCATTTTGTAACCTTTAGAAGAGATATTTTCTCAATAAGGAGTAAGGCATATCGGAGTGTTTTTCAAGGTGTCCCTGGATTGGTTATAAAAGAATCACCTTGAGAGCTTGTGGATTCTGAGGCTGCTTCCAGCCCTCTTCAGTCAGCAGGTCTGGAGGGTGATGGGGTGGGGGGCAACCCAGGAATTGGCATCTATCACGCTCACAGCTGAGACATGGGCCCACTGAGCAGCTGAGTGGTCCCTATGTCCAATTGCTCTTTCTTTGAATCTCAATAGAGCAATAAGCATCACAAGAAAATAGAACATTTGTTTAACAACTCTAAAAAAATACAAGTAACACACATATATTCAATAGAGAAACTGAGAAAAGGCAGAAGCAAAATCAAGATAAGTTCACCTACAATTTATTCTCACCATTTTGGTGTATGCCCTTTCCGATGTTTTTCCCCATGCATTTTAGGAAAAACAAATGGAAGCATAATTGTAATAAAATATTAACACTTTAAAGAAAACTCCACAATGCACTGGAAATCTCTCTTTTGAGCAACTACATTCCTTCAAAATACATTTTAATGATAGCCTGTTGGACTTCTCTCTTTAAAATCCTTTGTCTATGAGTGACTTCTTTCTAACATTGCTTCCTCAAACAAAGTGAGGTACTTTTTTATCCTCTCTCTCCCGTCTCCCTCCCTCCATTTCTTTTTTAAAAAAATTTACCTTCACAAATCAGGTGGCAAGCAAGGTTTGAAAGTTTGGCAATTAATTTTCCTGGTTTTGTTGGGTCTCACCTGCTGACTTGCTGAGTCAACTTGAGAAAGGCTGGTCCCTTCTTTCCTCTCTAGTTTATCTCTAAGACGAGACTAATCACACCTGCCCTTAACACAATGATGGAGATATTTCCAGAGTTGTATTAGGATAAAATCTGCAAATCTCTTTGGATTACTGAGAGAGAGAGATAAAACAAAATCAAGACACTTGTTATTTCCTTAGTACTTATCACAGAATTCCTAGCTGTTGTTCTGTAAAACCATTAAAAAAAAAAAAAGCACTTAAAAGGCAAAAGAGACATTTCTCACCTCTTCTGTTAGACATTGGCAAGGTGGAGGAGGGGGTGTCTATTTATAAGTCATAAAATTTAATTCTACTTTAGATCCAATTTCTCTAACATGAACTTGGCAAAGAGTTGTATCGGGCAGGTCCATTCAGAGAAACAGAGCCAGTAGAAGATGATAGGTAGGAAGGGAGGTAGAACGAGAGAAGGACAGGTTTTATTTATATGGATTGACTTAGATGTATGGACTATATATGTAGGTATATTGATGTGTAATATATGTGTGTAGATACAGAGATATAGATTTAGTACAAGGTATTAGCTTAGCTTCCCTTGTGGCTCAAATGGTAAAGAGTCTGCCTGCAATGCTGGAGACCTAGGTTCAACCCCTGGGTTGGGAAGATCTCCTGGAGAAGGAAATGGCAACCCATGACAGTATTCTTGCAACCCACTCCAGTATTCTTGCCTGGAGACTCTCAGGGACAGAGGAGCCTGGTGGGCTGCCATCTATGGGGTCACCCAGAATCGGACACGACTGAAGTGACTTAGCAGCAACTGATTAATCCAGGCCCACCAGGACACTCTCCCTAATTAAGGTCAACTGATTAGGGACTTTAATAATATTTATAAAATCACTATACAGCAGCCCCTAGATTAGCATTTGATTGAGCTAACGAGGGATTGTAGCTGAACCAAGTTGATGCACTAAAAAGTTATTATAATATCATAGTTTACTTCTTGTCAATTTGGCATGGATACATGACTCCTTAAATCACACATAATCTACAAACTAAAACATCAGCTAAGCCACACTTCCATCTAACATGATACAACTATCCAGCTTACAACTGAAGAGAGTTTTGAAGTTTATACACCTCCATTCACCTTCACATTTTTACTGTTATTCTTTTATAATTTGTTAACCTGCACTTTCTTCAAATCTCTACCACTAGTCTTTCCAAGACCAATATTCTTCTTGATTTATTTCCATAGTTTTTGTGATAGGAAATCAACTTATCGATAAGACAGCACTAACTCTTTGATGGCTCCCCTTGAAATATTTTCCCTTAGGAATAGCTCTATGCAGAATGCTTATAATCACCAGGCTCAGTGCTTAACATTGTTTATATAGCATTTCACTTAATCCTTAAAACAACACTATGATATAGGTATTATTATCTTTATTCTCTTGAAGAGATAACTGAGTCTAAGAGTAGTTAGCTAAATATGTAGCCAGTATCACAGAGTTAGTAAATGGCAAAGTTAGGGTTTATACCTAGTGCAATTTTATTCCAAAGCTCTTCAACACAACTAAGATATTTTGAAGGTCCCTGTAAGGACAGTGTTTCTTCATGGGTGGTCTGTAGACCATCTATGTCAGAATTACCTTCTGTACATGTTAAAAACGCAGATACCTGGGTCCAGCTTCAAATCTCATAAAGCTACATTTTTGGAAAGAGGCCTTGGATCCATCGGTTTTAACAGGTTTCCCAGTTATCTTCATGTATTCCATAGTTGTCCTATACTCTGAAGTAGAGAATAAAGAAAAGAATTCTCAAATATGGACCATCTTGGCTATTTTTAGATTCCAATTACTCATGTTTTGAAAAGAAACATCATCAGACTGAGAATAGCCTCCAAAATGCTGGCAAAATGGGAGACTTCCTATTGCTCAGAGAATAGGTTATGTTAACCAGGGATGTTTGTTCTTTTTTTTTTTTTTTAATGAATGAACTAGCAATGCTTAACTAGATAAAGACTTAATTTTAGGATATTTTCTATGTTTTTGTTCTTCCATTTATTCTCTTCTAGTTTCCACTTATGTTTCTTTCAACTTAATGCATATTTTCAATCTGTAGAAGTAATACATGAAAATGAGAATCTAGTTATCACTGACTAAATAATTTTAATTCAGAATAATTTTAGTGTTTTTGAATCCAAATACAAATATGATAGGAAATGAGACAAAACTATGACCACACTGAAATACCCATTGCTTTCTCATGAACAAATTTAAAGCCTACAGAATATTGACACATTTTCTTCACTGCTTTGTGGAATGAAACTGATACTGAAGGAAATAGCCTGCAAAATCAAAAGGATCATCTCTTTTGAAAATTGCAGTGGAATAACAACTTATTCTCATATTGCAGATAAAAATATCACCACTAAAAGAAAATAGAAAATAATTTCCAAAAAAAAGGAGGAAATTAAATGTCCACATACCCAACCCCATGAGTTTCAAAAATTGCCCATTAATGATGATTTATTTATGTCTTATTTTAGCTTATTTGTAAGTAACTCATTTTACTATGTATGATTTTATATTTCAGCATCTCTACATCACTGTCATAGTCCATTGTTTTACCCAAGCTTCAAGAAATGATCCCAACAACTATAATGCAACAGAATTTTCCCATTTTCTCTAGAGATTTGAGGAATCAATGGGGTCCCTACCAATGGCACACATCACATACTCAGAGGATCAATCTCATCACATATATCAGACACAACCACGAAGGGCCGCTATTATTATCCCCGCGGTGTGATAGAGACGAGACAGTATTGGATAGGCCGATAGCTCAGATTATGGTGAAATATTTGGTAACAAATATATACACCAGAGATTTATAAGACCTTTTCATTACCCTGGTTTTGCAGATAAAGGGAAGAGTGGGGGTGGGAAGGAAGCAAGAAGGGGTGGGTGGGAAGGAGGCAAGAGGGGCCGTGAAAAGGATGTGATTAAAAAAGAAAAGGAGGGAGGGAAGGTTATTCTCATTCCCAAGCCAGATCAACCATTATTCCAAAGTGATCTCTAATCAAAATCCAGCATATGGTTTTTATTAATTTGGGGGCAATTCCCCTACCATCTAGTGCAATAAAAAAGGATGTTGATATTGTAAAAGATTATAGCATCCCTTATCAAGCTAGCAAACAAGACGTGTAAAATCCAAGATAATGAAATAAGTTGAATTGCTTCACCCTTCTCTCCCTGGTTTTATTATTATTACTATTTTATTGCTGAAAGTTCTGAGGGGAAGAGATTCAGAGCTGGGTTATGAATAGATTAGGTCAGGTTTATTTCCAGCATGAAGCTGATACCACGGGCCCACACTTCTCAACAGTCTCAGTGGGGAGAAAAGCAAAGTACTATCTTTAAGCTCTAATTTGCAGAAATGATTCACCTATATTTAACTTTCTGTTTTGAAGCTAGAAAAAAATAAGCTTGAGGCTTTTTTGTTGTTGTCGTTGTCAGTTGCTTTGGTCAACTCTGTTCCCCTTCAGTGTAGCATATGTTCATGTTACTTTCTCCAGAACGAAACCTCAGGTGGATGGAGGCCAGCACATCTTGATTCAGGTCAGTTCAGTCACGTCTGGCTCGTTGCGACCCCATAGACTACTGCATGCGAGGCTTTCCTGTCCATCACCAACTCCTGAACCTTGCTCAAACTCATGTTCACTGAGTGGGTGATGCCATCCAACCATCTCATCCTCTGTCATCCCCTTCTCCTCCTGCCTTCAATCTTTCCCAGCATCTGGGTCTTTTCCAATCTTCTTGATTGCCCCACCATGAACATTAGGTTCTTCCTCCTCGGGGGGAGGCTGGTTATCAAGGTTCTTAGTTCTGTCACTAAATTTCTGCCGCAAAGGCTCAAACCCTGAGTCATTCAGATATAGCCTGGGAAAGAGTGAGGGTTGATAATACAGGTTGAGATGCCACACTGATTCTGGGAACTTCTAATCCATGTTGAGAGAGGCCAGGAGGGCCCTGGGAAGGAAGCTGGCTGGCTGCTGGGCTAGGTGTGCTTACATAAGTATCTTTTTCATCTTCTTAAACTTCCCATGAAGCAGGAATTATTACCATCTTCTCATTAATGAAGAATCTGTGTCTCAGAGAGTTTTGATAATCTACTCAAGGTCATACGATGAGTTAGCGGTGGAGCAGAGATTCCAGCCCAAGCCCAGCTGAGTGAGAAGAGCAGCCTTTTCTGACCCACTGGTGCCTGCTGGGTGAGTCCCTCCAGTCCATGGAAAAGCAGATGGGAGAACAGGAAAGAGTCTTTCTGCTCCATTTCTGTGTCCACAGTTCTTGGTGCAGCCAGGTTTGGGGAACAGAGAAGGAGCTTGATGTCACCTGCCTCTCTTGGGATAGCTTGAAATTGGCTTTCCCATGAAGAGAGCCAGGGAGTTTAGGGCTTGCCAAGCTGAATGATGCATTTTTGTGAGCCAGCTCTATGTTTTGGAGAAAAATTTTGACCCATAGAATTTTTTTTCTTGCCAAACTGCACTCTGCAGATTTGATAATCACTTTGCTGATTGTCACAGCACAAGCCACATTTTGCGGTTGAGAAGGGTCTTAGCTCAGACTGTGATAACAAAATACCATAGACTGGGTGACTTAAAGGAAAGACATTTATGTCTCACTGTTTTGGAGGCTGGGAAGTCCAGGATCAAGGTGCTGGTATATTAGAATCCTGGCAAAGCCCTTCTTCCTAGCTTGGAGATGGCTTCCTTTTCACATGGCAAAGAGAGACAGAGAGAGAGGAAGTGAGAGCACGTTCCTGTCTTCTAAGGACACTGATTGCCTTGTGAGGGTCCTTCCCTCATGGCTTCTGGGCTAAGTTGCTTCAGTTGTGTCCAACTCTTTGCGACGCTATGGACTGTAGCCCACCAGGCTCCTCTGTTCATGGGGTTCTCCAGGCAAGAATATTGGAGTGGGTTGCCATGCCCTCCTTCAGGGGATCTTCCTGACCCAGGGATAGAACTCACGTCTCCGGCATTGGCCGGCAGGTTTTTTACAACTAGCACCACCTGGGAAGTCCCTTCATGACCTCAGGGAAACCTAATCACCTCCCAAGGCCTTAATTCCAAGTACCATCACACTGGCCACCAGGGCTTCAGCATTTGATTTTGGTGGGGGAAACACAAACATTCTGTTATAGACTGAATCACCGTACCCATGAGATGAGTTCTGGTCACATCCTGTTCTCCTTCTGATCCAACCTTGGGAAGGATGGCAGGGTGGCATCTGACCGCAAAGGTCTGGAGATCAAGCAGGCAGGGGCAGAGCCTCCCCTCTGCTTCTGCTCTTGAACTGCTTTGAACCCAAAGAGAGGCCTAGCAGTGGCTCTTCAACGTGCTCTCAGAGACGCTCACAGGAATTTTTTCAGCTTGAATGGACTGATGTTTCAGACCTTAGTAACTGGGCATAAAAAAAAAAACCTCTTCCTGTCATCCTTCAGTAATTTTTCCAACCTTGATGCCTGGACTAGGAGAATTTCCTTGTAACCTCAGCACCCTGTTTCTAAAAGTTGGGAAGCTTCTCTGGACAGTTCATGGAATGCCCTATGTGTTGTATGGTGCATGGAAGAAATCTGACACTAAGGGAGTATTCCTGAGATTAAAATGCAAGAGAACTGTTTAGAGCAAAGCAGATACCACAGATAGAGTTTGGCAGGCAAGACGTTTCTCACTAATAGGGCTAACGATTTAGAGGAGAATGTCATAAATTGTAATATGTTTACTTTTCATCTGATGAATTTTTATGGCGGCTCTCACCATTACCTCCAGGAATCCATAAGAAACAGAAAAACCAGCCTGGAAACGTATTTGATAGTCACTAAAACAAAGTCTGTGGCATTATCTCAGCTCCATTTCTAAACCACATTATTTTCTCACAAAACATTTTAAATATAGCACAAGAAAGAGTCCTCATGTTGCTTGTACTCACTGTAACTTGAATACAGTAGTTCTTTGAGAAGTCTCATTTTCTTGCCTATCTTATTTTGTTATTCAAATGACGAAGCATATTTTGCGTGAAGTTACACCTTCTCGGAGGCAGTTTGTTCTGGAAAATTGGTGCAGCATTTCCATTTCTCACTTCTTTACATAACTGGTTTCTTGTCAGCAAATGTAACCATGTTTGACACGGTAGCCCTGGAATCTGGACCCCTGCAGGCCACGGGCACCGGTGCGTCTCTGCAGCTCTGACTAGGATGACACGCCTTGCTCAGCAAGAGGGTTAAAATGGACAGATGCGTCTCAAGATCTCAAATATTTTGGTCACTGGGTTTTTATTCAAAACATAGACCCTTGTCATGGGAATGCCAACTCTGTTCTCAACTTAAGCTTCAGGTGTAAACCTCAAGGGCTTCCTATCGAGGCGTGCTCCTCGTTAACTGAGACAGAGTGACATGGCCACACAAGGCCACGCTGACCAGCTCACCTGACTGCAGAGGCTCAGCTGAGAGAAGAGAACCCCAGAGCGTTCCTTTGTGTTCTCTTTTTAAACGGAGCTTTTGACATTACAAAGCGGCATGTTAGTAATACACTTATTATCTCATTCCAGAATCACTGGATGGCTACAATGGCTCCTGTAAAACATCTTGTACAGACATTGCCCTGGTTATCCCTGGCCCACCTAACTCTGGCCTTATCCCTTGTGATCCCACAAGACCCCTCTCACTAGCCGAGCTGTTGCACCACACAACTGTAGGAGGCGCTGTTTACACTGTTTTCTGTACGAATGCCATCCTAGGGCTATGCGAGTGGTGCCCCTGAAGTTGTGTATCAGGGGAGCCTTGCCTGGTACATTCAAACAGGGTCTCCCGCCACCAGGTCAGAAGATTTCATACAAAGATCATCATGATTAATTCCATGCTTTGGGGGGATTCTCACTAACCTGGTGTGCAGCTCTTCAGCTTGTTCTCGAAATCCCCTAAGCTAACACTCTGGATGTTGCCTGAAATTTTTTGTGTTAGTTTTCCATTGCTGCTATCACAAATTATCACAAACATAATGGCTTAATGCAAGTTTATTATCTTACAGTCCTGAAGGTTAGCAGTCTAGTATGAGTCTTTCCAGGCCAAAGTCTAGGTGTTGGCAGGGCTGTGTCCCTTTCCATCAGCTCTATGGGAGAATCCGTTTATTGACTCACTCAGGTGTTGGCAGACTTCAGCTCCCTGTGTTGTAGGACTGAGATCTCAGTTTCCTCACTGGTTGTCTGTCCTAGCGACCTCTTTCTGTTTAGACTCACACCTCAGAGCAACAACATCTGAATCTCTCTCTTGCTCCAGTCGGGAAAGGTTCTCTGATTCTAGAATTCATGTGATAGATTGCTTGGGACCCATATTAATTTCAGGGCTTCCCTTGTGGCTTAGCTGGTAAAGAATCCGCCTGCAGTGCAGGAGACCTGGGTTTGATCCCTCGGTTGGGAAGATCCCCCGGAGAAGGGAAAGGTTACCCATTCCAGTATTCTGGCTTGGAGAATTAAAGAGTTGGACACGACGGAGTGACTTTTACTTTCATATTAATCTCAAAATAATTTTTCCAACTCAAGATCCTTAATCTTAATCACATCTGCAAATTGCCTTTTGCCAAATAATATGAAGTAATCAGTTTCCTGCCCTGAGGATGAGGGCAGCTTTGGAAGACCATTCTTCTGCCTACAACATTATTGACAATTATTTTGCCTCTTTGAATGGTTAAACATTAAAACCAATTATTTATTGAGAAGCTTTGAGAATTGTGTTTTAGACAATATTAACTGTTATTTCTCCAACTGCAGACATATATTTTCTCATTTAAGTCTTTAGTGAGCCTATGAGCTAATATCAGTGTCAGCCAAGAATGCAATCAGCTGCGAGTAATATAATCCCCAACAAATGCTGGTTTATTACTTGAAAATGAAAAGGGTATATCTAAGAGCTCAGTGATGTCATCAGGACTCCTAGATTCTTTCCGCCTATTGAGTGAGAACACAACAATAGTTTGTAGCACGGACCCTATAGCACATTGGGTGGGTTTTTACAAATTTCATTCTCTGCAAATAGGGGTAATAATACATTCCGCCAATGGGTCTGATGGAGTAAATGAATTAATACATTAAATGTGCCCAGAACTATGCCTGGTATATGTTAAATGCTCAATAATTGTTGGCTATTTTAAATACAATTTCTGCATCATCATGCTTAGCATGCTGGGTTTTGACAAAATATCTTCCATTTATCACCTCATGGTTACAAGATGATTGTTGGGCTTCTAGCCATCATATCCAGGTCCCAGGCAGAAAGAGAAGGGACAAATGAGGTAGAAGGAGGCAGGTTTGCTGTTTGTATATGGAAATTAATCACTCAGATACTTATGCTTATTTTTCATTGGCTAGAACCATGACTTATGACCTCATCTATGTTGAAGGAGAGTGTAGGAAAGTAAATTTTTTTTTTTTAATACAATATGGAATCTGGATGGGCAGACACACATTGTATCCACCTCTGGCTGACTTATCCCCAGGCCCTGGAAAATGGTGACCTTTTCAGGAATGGCGGGTGGGAGAAGCATAGGGAGGCACTGGCAGGGTCTTTGCAGTCTGTCATTGGTACTTCAGCGTGCACTAGTTTTAGCTACACACTGGGAGAAGATTTTGATTGGGGGGCTGGTGGGAGGTGTAGAGATAGGAGGAGAGAGACCTTCCATACATAGGATAGTCTTGGGTTGAATTGTGAATCCCCAAAAAGTATGGTCGAGTCTTGAACTTTGGTACTGTGAACAGGATCTTATTTGGGAATAGAGCCTTTGCAGATATAGTGAAACTAAAATGGGGCCATATTGGGTTACCCTAATCCAATGCTTGGCACCCTTGTAAGAGTGAAATTTGGGCACAGAGATACTCAGGTAGGATGCCATGTAATGATGGAGGCAGGGATTGAGGCCTGCTTTAATGCTGATGTAATCCTAAGGCTTGGGGAAAAGGAAAGCTTTTCTTTTCCTGGGTTCAGAATGCTTTGTCTCTAGCACTAGAGATGAACCACTGTTGGAGGTGACAGAAAGGAAAACCCATGGGGAGGTGTTGGAACCCCGGCCAGAAGCAAAGAGGGGTGAAGGCTGGGCCAGGGCCCTGTTGAGAGAAATCAACCTGGTCAGCACAATCTCTATCTCAGAACATTCTCACCTCATTTCATTCCTCTGTAACTCATCCTGGTATCCTAGGATTCAGCCAGACAGCTTGCATCCTACTGAAGTTGCCTTACCTTCTGGAAGTCAAAGGCCCCTGTGGCATCACTCCACTGGCTTAACTTGGCCCAGGGTTTCTGAACATCCCCTACCTCTTTTTTTGGAACCATGATGTGATTGTTATTGTATATATCTGTAGTATTATTTACTTAATATTTAAGTCATTTTGCTTTTAATGAAAACTTATTGCATTCCCATAGGTGGAAAAAAAGCCAGGATCATTTTTTTACTAAATAGAAGAGAATTTATAATAAATACAATAAAGTTATAGAATTCATGCTAGAACCTTAGTGGGCTCTCTGTTAATAAAAGAGCTTAACAAATTGTGAAGGCGTGTTGAAATCATACAAGCACCTGACACAGTCGTCTTGTAGGAAGCAAAGAAATGGAAAGGAAATACTTTCTCTTGTTTTAATTTTTAAAAAAATTAAAAATTTCTAAAATTGAAGGATAATTGCTTTATAGAATTTTGTTTTCTGCCAAATAGCAACATGAATCAGCCATAGGTATACATGTCCCCTCACTCTTGAAACTTCCTCCCATCTCCCTCCCCATCCCACCCCTCTAGGTTGATACAGAGCCCTTGTTTGAGTTTCCTGAGTCATGCAGCAAATTCCCATTGGCTATCCATTTTACATATACATCTCACAGTCTCCTTCCTCCCCCTACCCCATGCCATAAGTCTGTTCTCTATGTCTGTTTCTCCATTGCTGCCTTGCAAATAAATTCATCGGTATCATCTTTCTTATAGTGGCAGTGTGTTATGTGAGTCCTAATTAGAGTCAGATTCTTGTAACTGTTCCGTAGCTAAGTCACGTCCAACTCTTTGTGACCCCATGGACTGCAGCATGCCAGGCTTCCCTGTCCATTGATATCTCCTGGAATTAGCTCAAATTCATGTCCATTGAGTTGATGATGCCATCCAACCATCTCATCTTCTGCCGTCCCCTTCTACTTTTGCCTTCAATCTTTCCCAACATCAGGATCTTTTCCATTGAGTTGGTTCTTCGCATCAGGGGGCCAAAGTATTGGAGCTTCAGCCTCAGCACAAGTCCTTCCAATGGATATTTAGGGTTGATTTACTGAAGGTTTGACTGGTTTGATCTTCTTGCAGTCCAAGGGACTCTCAAGAGTCTCCTCCAGCACCACAGTTCAAAAGCATCAATATTTCAGCACTCAGCTTTCTTTATGGTCCAACTTTCATACCCATACATGACTACTGGAAAAACCATAGCTTTGACTGTACAGACATGTTTCAGCAAAGTGATGTCTCTGCTTTTTAGTATGCTATTTAGGTTTGTCATAGGTTTCCTTCCAAGGAGCAAGAGTCTTTTAATCTCAGGGTTGCAGTCACTATCCACGGTGATCAAATAATTTTTGATTATTTGCAAAAGTCAGGGCTAATAATGGTAAATAGCACTGAGCGTCTCTTGGCTAACACATTGTCACATACTCTCTACATCATCTTATGAGGTCAGGATGATCATCACCACTTTAGAGACAGGTAGCTGAAGACAAGAGATGGTCAATAACTAGCTGGGTCCCCCAGCCTGTCAATACAAGAGCCACTTGTAACACATCCACCACTGTGCCTGACTCTCAGATGGTCCAACCCCCAGTGAGAAGTAGGGGAGGGTGGAGAGGACATTTGCCAGGTAGTACACCTTAGCCTTGGTGCAGGATGACTCTGTTCATCAACCCCACTCCAGTGAGCTGGCTGGGGCAGGGTGATGGTGTAGAATCCAAGTGGCAGAGAGTAGTAACGCCTTAGTGGAAGATGCTGGAGGGAGTTGGGAACAGCTCTAAGGAAGGGTGGGATGTCCTGATGCCAGGTCCTTGGGAAGGAGACCTCAGGCTTCTCAGTAGAGCACGGCTTGCGCTTGTAGCCATGGATACTCTGGTTTCTTCACCCCAGCCTTTCATGGCACAGGCCTGGTTTGTATCTTGGGGAAGGTGACTGATATGGTAGAGGCAAAGTTCTGTGTTCTGAGACAAAGCCACGTTTCCGTACAACTGACACCTATAGGACAGTTGATTTACCTGCAGGTATTCATATGCCAGTTGCTCCACTGTGTTCTCTGCTGGGGGCCTGCATCCTGTCGCTTGATTTTGCAGAACACGGCCCAGAGAACAGGAGCCTTTGAAAGTGGGTCCCAAAGCAGTGTGGCTGCACCTCGCTGAGACTTCCCCTTTAAAGCCTGGATAGGAAAAAAATCACCATGAAGAGGCACAGCCCCAGGCCAAACACTGTCACACTGAGAAGGTCAAGAGAGGGTCAGGAAAGAAACGGATATTGAAAGGCCACCTGGAGAGCAGGGCTCTGACTGGGTCTCCATCGCCCCCTCCCTGCTGGCCATCTCACACCTGGGGGGTCGGGAGGCAGAGGCTGGGAGGGTACAAGGCAAAGGCCTCTTTCCCCATCATCCCAAATGCTGTTTATCAAAGGGATTTGGACTCCTAGGTGGTGGAGGCGTTCAAAGCTTGGAACTAGGAAGGTATAACATGACTAAAAAGCTGCTTTAATAAAGCACAGGGCTGGGTTTGAGCTGCTCTCTCCATAAATCAAAGGGTGACACCACCGTCTCTCTGCAGATCAGCAAGACAGTGCATTGTGGGGCTGGGACGGCTCTTAAATCTAATCAACGGCTCTTTGAGCAAAAATATAGCCGTGACTGGAGGACAGAGGTGGCTGCATGCTGGAAAATATCCCGAGGAGCACGCACATTTCCCAGGTGATAAGAATGCTGAATGCTTCTGAGCCGAGAAACCTTGGAAAACAATTAGCCAGAGAAGCAAGATAACCTGTTGAAATTATGGCCCTGCACTTTACTGCTCTCAATAAATTTCCTGGCAGCCTCTCTCCAACTCGGGGTCCTGGACTGCTTATACCTTTAATAGTTGGGGGAATTAAGTCATCAAAGTTTCATCTACCTGTCTGACTTCAGCACAAAGTACAACTTATTTGTCTGGATACCTTTCAAAACTGCTGTCTACATAGATTATAATTTAATATATAGTGGAACTAACACAAGACTGCCTGTTTCTTGAGTCTGAAATGTCAAAATCTGCATTTACACGTTCTGAATTTTCTTCCACATTGCACACGCTTTAAATAGTAATCACAATGTAAGCTATGAAGAATTAAAAGAAATTGCACAGAGATTTACCTTTAATCCCTACTATTCATGGGTATAACAAGGAACCCTGTGGACTCAGAGCTGGATTTTAGATCAGAGCTGCCTCTTTACTAGTGATAGCTGGTTCTAATGCTTTTAGAGCCTCAGTTTTCTTACCTCTAAAATGGGGATAATGCCCATTTTAATAGATATGGAGAGAAAAATAAAAGGGGAGCTAGCATGGTTCTTATGTTAGTTCATAACTCAACAGATATCAGCCCTCTTCTTTCTAGTAAGGGCTGATGATTTGATGAATTTTCCAGTTCAACTCACATAATGCTTTCAACTGGGCCAGTTTTTTTGTGTTTTTTTTTTTAAGAGTTTTTTGAAATGAACCATTTTTAAAGTCTTTAATTTGTACTATATTGCTTCTGTTTTATGTTTTGGTTTTGTAGTCGAAAGCTTACCTGCTGGCTCAGATGGTAAAGAATTTCCCTGTAATGCAGGAGACCCAGGTTTGATCCCTGGGTTGGGAAGATCTCCTGGAGAAGGAAATGGCAATCCACTCCAGTATTCTTGAGTGGAGAAGTCCATGGACAGAGGAACCTGGCTGGCTATGGTACCTGGGATTGCAAAGAGTCATACACGTTTGAATGACTAACACTTTTAATTTCACTATCTTTGTTGCTGAAAGGCATGTGGGATCTTACCTCCTTGACCAGGGATCAAACCCTGCATTGGAAGGTGAGTCTTAAATACTGGACTGCCAGGGACATCTCTAGGCCAGTTTCATTTACCCATTTGTGTGAGCGATTCTTTCGGGTGCCCAAATCCCTAGAGCCCTTAAGTAATTATTCTAGTTGGGTCTGAAATTCCAAGGGCAAATTACTTAATTCATTTAAGGCTCTCTTTTCTCATAAAGTTTGAGGATTAAATGGGATAAGATATGAAAAACATTCAGGCTAGTATCTAGCAATTGCTAAGAACTGAATCATATTGGCTATTATAATGATTAACCTACAGCCGTTCCTAATCCCCATCACACAACTTGTCCTCACCCTCTCCCTCAAATCATACGTACTGGGAAGTTTCTTATCTCTGTACAGACACTTGTATTCTGTTCTTCACCTAGAAAGCCAACATCCTTCTTTGCTTGGCCTGTTTATATTCTTGTCCTTGAAGGTTGTATTTCAGACATCACATCATCCATAAGACCTACTGATCCTATCTACACCCAAAGTCAGAAGTCCAGCTTCTCTGGCAGAGCACACTTCTCTCAAGAACTCACTACATTCAGCTTTGAGTTTTGGTTCTTTGTATACTTGTTTTTCTTTCCTCCTCAGGTCCTTGAGAACAAAATCCAAGGCTCCTCCATGTCTGTGGGCCTCTGCTGCATTTTACATGAAGTATCTGTTGGGCCATATTTAGGGTATTGTACATTCATCACTGGGCTTCCCAGGTGGTGCTAGTGGTAAAGACCCAGCCTGCCAATACAGATGTTGAGAGAAGTGACTTTGATCCCTGGGTTGGGAAGATCCCCTGGAGGAGGAAATGGCAAGCCACTCCAGCATTCTTGCCTGGAGAATCCCATGGACGGAGGAGCCTGGTGCACTGTGGTCCATGGGATTGCAAAAAGTCTGACACAACTGAGCATGCATGCATGCACATTCATTATTAGGCAGCAAACTTAGGTATTTGGCATTGTTTGAGGAGGGTAACCACCAGCCAAATAAAGGTTCAGGTCAAAAGGATGATAGTTGAATGTTAAGTGTGTTCACAGCTGTGAAGCATCTCCCCTCCTCTTCCAAAGGACATGAGTTTCTTAACCATGACCGAGGACCTCTGAGAGTCCAGTGATTTGGAAGGTATAGAGATGAAGCACATTAGCCCAAACAGGCTAAGGAAGAAGCTTCTGATGTAAGCTGGTGACGTACCCACTCACATAGCAGAGAGCTCACTCAGGACTTGCATAGTGTGCCAGGAACACAGTCGGGTCTCAGAAAGCACTTCATGAATAAAGAAAGTTGCACTTTTTCTCCCTCTGAGCTGGAGTACCTGGGTGACTCTTTCATGCCTCAGTTTCTTTAGCTGTAAAATAAGAACGAGTCTGATGTTCTCTGACTAAATGAGAAGCAAAAATCACCATTATCAGGAACCAGTCAGCCAATGAAGTAAACAACAGTTAGTATAAACACGACCACCAAAAAAGAAATCTCAGTTGTCAAGACACTTACAGAAGTAATCTCTAGTTTCTTTGGATATGCCTAAGTAGTGTTCATTAGACCTCTTATTTAGTACTATTGTATGCAAGACTCCTTACAGAAAGTCAGGGAACCATCCAACTCACCACCTATGGTTGTTGAAAGGAACAAATAATGCAAGTGATTGCAAAGCACTTGCCTAAAATCCAATAAATTATACAATAATAATAGTAGTCATCTGTCACCAAAAAAACGTATTTCCATCTTGGTAGGTTGCAAGTAATACATTTTCTCTCTACTCAAGTTTCTCTTTACTCTCTAAAGAATGCATTGCCCGTTGCATTTATAATTTCCTAGCCTGCTTCATGCTTTAAGTTGGAACCTGGCCTGCTCACATGAGCTAACACCTTTCACCTTGAGAATAATACCAG
Source organism: Oreotragus oreotragus (assembly GCA_006410675.1). Taxonomy (NCBI): domain Eukaryota; kingdom Metazoa; phylum Chordata; class Mammalia; order Artiodactyla; family Bovidae; genus Oreotragus; species Oreotragus oreotragus. The sequence goes on from SJYX01023205.1 coordinate 122,493, forward strand.
GTGATCTTTAACAACAGGACTCGGAGATGTATGGTTTGGACCGTGAGCTGGAACGTCAGCACTGCAGCAATTCAGGGAAAGAATCCTCACACCTCATTTCTTCATTCAAATGAATTCAACAAATATTTCTTAAGTGCATAGTCAGAGCCAGGCGATGTGTTACAAATATGATACTCCTTAGAAGGCCACACAGACATGGAAACCAATCATTGTAATAGAGGTAATAAAAGTTTTATTGACGATCTGGAGAAAGGATCTCAGTAATACTGGATGGAATTGCCAGCTCTGTCTTGGGAGGAGGCTGCAGCAGGTAACTTGGTTGGTGTAGTTGCTGATAACTGAGCTCCTCTGAGCTAAACAAAAAGGAACTTAATGTGGGGAGTTAGATTCCCAGGTGGCTCAGCAGTAAAGATTCTGCCTGCAGTACAGGAGCTGCAGGAGATGCCAGTCGATCCCTGGGTCAGGAAGATCCTCCTGGAGAAGGAAATGGCAACCCACTCCGGTTTTCTTGCTTGGAGAATCCCAAGGACTGAGGAGCCTGTTGGGCCATAGGCCATGGGGTCACAGAGAGTCTGGCATGACTGAAGAGACGAAGCCCAGCACACACAGTGCAGGTGTTTGCCAGTGTGTTGGAAGGGCTAGAGAACACTTCGGGCAGGGCTTCCAGGAATAAAGCTCAGAATGTTACAGAACTGGCCTCACTGAAGGAGTTGCTACCCAGAAAGTCAGGGCTTTGAAAAGCCTTACCCCATCTGTGGGCAACAGAGTTCAGCTGTCTCAGCTGTGATCCTTGCTAAAACAGTGGATGTCCCTCACACTGACCCCCAGGAAGGTAGAGACCAGACACCCCTCCAGTAAAACCAAATGCCTCTGGTACTATGCTTGCCCACAGATGCACTCCTGGGCCTCAGTTCTGTCTTCCAGAGTGTTTGGTGGAGGCTGGGCCGCATGTGGTGCCCAAGCTGGGAGGAAATCTGGAAAAGGTGGTCTCTAGGTTTCATGCCTCTGACCTGCAGTAGATCTTGCTCCAAGAGGGTGAGGTGTATATGAAGGAGCCAGCCTTCAGTGTCTGCCTTCAGGTCTTCATGGAGAAAGAGTCAGTGATCTGGGAACTGAAGGAGGACCGAGGAGCCACAGGTCAGAAGGCGTTTTGAGCAGCGGAGGATCTGCTTGCTGCATTTACTGCATACTGCTGTGGTGCAAAGCTGTTAAATGCACCCCTGGTTCAAATAAATGAAAGTAATTTGAAACAACACTAGCACAAGATGTAAAATTAGGAGTACTGAGACTTGAGAGAGAGGCACAGTGGATTGATTTTGGAGGGCGTTAGACTTCAGACTTGAAGTCATAAGTATTAGCCACAGAAAGGCTTTGAGGAGTGAGGGTGTGCGTGCATGAGAGAGAGAGAGAGAGAAAGGAGGCAAGGATTCATTTTCCTTGACTGCTGGGCAACTATGTGTGTTATATATAGCAGTATTCTAGTAAACATATAACTATGTTTTATGTACTGGTGTGCTGGTACTGTTTAACAACTGACTCTCCAGAAGGGAAGAAGTCTTGATTTGTAGGGTATGCTAATTCCTGTGTTGTGAATGCTTCGAACATGACCTATTTCAAGCTACCAATGTGACATCACTGAACATGGAGTTGGGAAGAAATGCAGACAGTTAGCTCCTGGGAGCTGGCTCAAACTGGCTCCATAACTCCTATGTTTTTGCTGTAAGTTGATTCTTAAAACAACTACTAGATGTATAGTAGTTTCATTTCACAAATGGTAAAACTGAGGCCTAGAGAGAGAAGCAGTTTATGCAAGTAAAAGATGCTTGCTCCTTGGAAGAAAAGTTATGTGCAGCCTAGATAGCGTATTCAAAAGCAGAGACATTACTTTGCCGACTAAGGTCTATCTAGTCAAGGCTATGGTTTTTCCAGTGGTCATGTATGGATGTGAAAGTTGAACTGTGAAGAAGGTTGAGTGCCAAAGAATTGATGCTTTTGAACTGTGGTGTTGGAGAAGATTCTTGAGAGTCCCCTGGACTGCAAGGAGATCCAACCAGTCCATTCTGAAGGAGATCAGCCCTGGGATTTCTTTGGAAGGAATGATGCTAAAGCTGAAACTCTAGTACTTTGGCCACCTCATGTGAAGAGTTGACTCATTGGAAAAGACTTTGATGCTGGGAGGGATTGGGGGCAGGAGGAGAAGGGGATGACCGAGGATGAGATGGCTGGATGGCATCACGGACTCGATGGAGGTGAGTCTGAGTGAACTCCGGGAGTTGGTGATGAACAGGGAGGCCTGGNGGGCAGGAGGAGAAGGGGATGACCGAGGATGAGATGGCTGGATGGCATCACGGACTCGATGGATGTGAGTCTGAGTGAACTCCGGGAGTTGGTGATGAACAGGGAGGCCTGGCGTGCTGCGATTCATGGGGTAGCAAAGAGTCGAACACGAATGAGCGACTGAACTGAACTGATGTAGCTAATTAGTGGCTGAACCTACTTTTAGGAGCAGAAGGGGACAACAGAGGATGAGATGGTTGGATGGCATCACCGACTCGATGGACATGAGTTTGAGCAAGCTCTGGGATTTGGTGATGGACAGGGAGGCCTCATGTGCTGCAGTCCATACGTTGCAAAGAGACACGACTGAATGACTGAACTGACTGTGTGCAAGGCCAGTGTTCTTTCAACAAGACAAGCTGCCTCCAGACTAGTTTGGTCAGCTCTCTGTTTCATATAAGTTCCTCTGGGAGTGCAGGGCATAGGTTGATATCACAGTGTGAGAGAGTGGTAGACAGTGTTTAAGTGAATCAGTACAAAGGTGGTGGGGTCTGTATAGTACAGAGGTGGGTCCGAAGGAAGCTAAATAAGAGGCGGAGATCACATAGAAGGCTGCTGAGGGGAGTGGCTGAGAAGTGATGGAGCTGAGTGAAGGCCATGGCAGCGTGTTAGGAAGAATGGATGTAATTGACAGAAGTGCAGCGTGGGCTTGCCAGCCTTCCATCTCATCAGATGGGGATGGTTATGGGCAAGGAGCCGAGTTATATATGGTGAGTCAAGGATTATTTCTGGATTTTTTGGTTTTTAACTATGAGCATGGTGGTGCACTTGGTCAGCACAGAGTCATGAGAAGCAGGTTTCTTTGGAGAAAGCTTGCTTTCAGTTTGGACAAGTTGAGTGCAAAGGGCCTTTGGAAAGCCCAAGGAGGGATGTCCAGTGGGAAAGTGGAAATGCTTGTACTCAGGAGACAGATCAGAGCTGGAGATTGTGAGCAAATCTGTCTAGGATGGTAGCTGAAAGGCTGTGGGTGAACTTGAAGAGAGAGTGTGAAGAGGGCTGGGAATAAGCCAGTAAAGTTGCTTGGGAAACATATGGATGGTCTCAAGGAAAACCAGCTCAGAATCCTGTTTCTTTAGACAGGGTGAGAATGATCCTGGCATGAGAGAGAGGGTCAACTGGGTCGGATGCATTTGTGAATTCTGAGATGTGCTGCCCAAATCCCACTTCAGGAATGAAAAGGCCATTCCCCAGCTACTGTGAATATGGCCCAAAGATGACCCCCAGCTGTCAGTCCTTTTGCGGATTGCCTCAGCTGAAGAAAACTGCCTGGTTCTGGATCTCCCCTCCTTTCAGGAGTAGCCCATAACCCCTGACAGAGATGGTGGGATAAATGCCTCTCTCCCGTGTCCGCACTTGGGACAACTCTATGGGCCACTGAAGCTCCAGATTTCCTTGTGGAGCTGGCTGAGCCCAAGCTGGAAGGGCATGCAGCTCAGCTTCTCCCTCTCTGCTCCATGCTATCTTTTTCCCCTGCCTTCTGTAGGTATTGAATCCAAGTGCTCTCTCAAATAAACACTCTGCTTGCTCATTCCCATCTCAGCAACTGCTTTGGGGGAGCCCAGCATGTGGTTAGCCAGGTGGCCCAGTGGTGAAGAATCCACCTGCAATGCAGGAGACGTGAGTTCTATCCCTGGGTTGGGAAGATTCCCTGGAGAAGGAAATGGCAACCCTCTCCAGTTCTCTTGTCCGGAAAATCCCATGGATAGAGCAGCCGTGGGGTTGCAGAGTCGGACACTACTTATCGACTAAACAACAGCACGTGACAGACACTAGTTCCCTGTGTCCTCGGCCCTGTGACGTTGCTATTCTAGGGTGGGCAGGACCAGACCTACCCATTCATTCATCAAATCTTAACACAAGTCAGTGGTGGATGAAAACCAGGACTCTTTTACTGACTGAATAAAGCTTTATTTTAATGCAAAATAAACAAGAAAAATTTATATATTCATATATAACAATATCCAAAATGTTTCTGTGGTACAAATGGGATCATCCAAAAAAGACCGTAAAGAATTCATTCTCCACCCTCAATTGTATGCCAAAATATGATTTCACATAATTTATCTTCAGAACTTATGAACAGACTTGGTATCATATCAGCAAAGGAAAACACTAGAAAAAGTGACTGTATAAACAGCAGGTTTTGTTTGTATGTTCCCAGTAGTAAACAGCACTGCAGTCAGCATAGATAGAACGTAACACTGTCTGAAAGAGCTGAGTCAGGAGACAGTCTCGGTGGTTAGTTCACTCTCCTTTCTGTGCTGTAGTGAAGTCCACCTTTAAAAGTCAGGCTGTGTGAGATTCTATTACTATTTAAGGACACGAGGGAGAGAGTTCCCCTTAGAAGCTGAGCTGCATATGAGATTCTAGGCTTATTTTAGATATCTCACTTTCATTCTCTTTTTTATCAGAAAGGTGACTTTGTAGGGATATCTTACGCAGACTCCTCTTTCTGGTCTCATTGTGGCATCATTTCCACTTAAGTCGGTGTGAACTGGGAGTACAGAGAATACCATCGTGGGCTGTTTCTGACTCCCAACACCCTCCTGCCTAATTGCAGTAAATCTGGACTGAGATATATTTTGCTCATGGACTCAGAAAGCAGCAGGGTGTCTACCCAATTTAGCACCAATCTGAAGGCTGTTCATTGTTAAATTTCAGAGTTTAATGCTGATGGGAATTTTATAGACACACATTGGTGTCCACACTGAACTCTCCAGCTCTCTGTCCCCGTGAAATGCTAAGATGTTCCTCCAAAGAAAAGGAAGGGACATACCAACCCTATGCATGGCAACTCTAAAACTTATCAGGTGGATTTCCTTCAGAAAATAGATTTCATTCAAGAAGTTCATAAATCTTCAGAAGGAATAATGAACCATGTTTTAATGTTGTTATTGGCGGCAAAAATCAAGCTACAGTGAAGTCTCAAATCTCCTCTTACCAGTTTGTGTGCATAGAGTTTCCTCCTCGGGGTGATGGTGCTGCTAATTATAAGATCTTTGCTCTGTACTATACTGTGAAGTCAACACATACAGATCTAAAAACCTAACAAGGAGCTTCACAGTAAATTTCCCCCCACTTTTTGTTGTTACTCAACCATGATTTGACAAAATACTCCTGACTCTGAACTTTCCTTTCATCCAGGGATGTGATATTGTGGGGAAGCAGGATTATACCAGTGGTGATACTGACACAGCCCACTGACATGCAGACTTAGTGAGATGTTGTGTTTCTTCTCTCCCTTGCAGAGGACTGAGTTTGCCTGCATCTAAAAGTATTCTGTGGTCTGCTCTCTTACATCTCTCTACTCCTGCAAAAGGACAGAAAAAGAGCTCCTTAAAATATCTAGTGACTTGAGGTCAACACATCACTTCAAGCTCTGGATGACCCAGTGGTCAGATCAGGAGCCAGGCAGGTGTACATTGATGGGTTTTCAGCTCACCAAGCTCTCAGTGTCACCTTTTCCTGGGGGGCTATTTGCATTCTGAGCTACAAGGAGACACCTGACTGAGTTTTTCCAAGGCCAAAAATAAATCAGGAACTATTTCCTGCTACTAGGAGCCCACTGATTATAGCCTGGTCTTCTAAATACTCTAAACAACCTGTTCTTCTAAATACTGGGAAAGAGTTCCATAACCTCTGGGTGGTGACAATTGGGTTGGTTCACAGGCATTTATAAAGCTTACATTCAAGCTGTTTTTGTTACTCGACTTGATGAAGACTGTCATACACACAATGTTGGCTTCTGGGTAAGGTCAAATAGGTCATGTGTTATACTTCAAGCAAGAAAAGAAAACTGCTATAATCTTTTCCCATTACTTTTAATAGTACATTCACATCCTTGGCTGCCCCCTCAGAATTAGCAATTGCTGTACTGCCTGTGTATACAACACAAAAGGGCTTCCCACGTGGCTCAGTGGTGAAGAATCCACCTGCCACTGCAGGAGGTGCCAGTTCAATCCCTGGGTCAGGAAGATGCCCTGGAGGAGGAAATGGCAACTTCACTCCAATATTCTTGCCTGGAAAAGTCCATGGACAGAGGGGCCTGGTGGGCTACAGTCCATGGGGTGGCACAGTGGGACACGACTGAGTGCACACACACTCTAAACCGTGCTTGGAGAGCTTTCCTTGAGCCTTAGTGCGGGAGATACCATGCTCACAAGCTGGCAACGTGGTGAAGATACGTCCATTCTTCCTACTGGGGCTGCTCTGAGTGTCCCACCTTCCACCACTGCCCCTTGGGGGAACTTGGCCTTAATCCAGAAGGAAACCTCTGACTTGGCTCTATCCAGTAGTCTACAGAAATTTGGTTAAACTATGGAACATCCTGAAGAGCTGGCTTTTATTGCTTCAAAACACATCATACTTCTCCCATCTTACCATTGTCTTCTTGAAGGTTTATTAAGCTCAAGGGAAGGCAGCTTGCAGCCTGTTGGTAGGGAAACCCTGTGGCTCACCTACACTCCACCTTGAGGTGAGAAGGGCCCAGTCTTCAACCTCAGAACAAATTGCAAAGAATCTAAAGGTGCCTGGCTTAAGAGAGATGATAGAGGGCCAAAAACAACTCGACAACCTATTCTCAAGAGGGCCGTAAGGAAACTGTAGTTTAGAAAATGATACCTCTTAAAGTTCAGTAAATAACACTAGTTAAGTCTAAACCCAGCAGTTGCATCATTCTTGGTAATAGAACTATATTTTAAATTAAAAAAAAAAATACTAAACTGGGCAGGATAGATACTCTATGTATTCAATAACATCAATACTATAATTTATTAAATCCTAGCAGTCAGAGGTATTCTAATCTCAGCCAGAATATGTCTGAACTGAACTCAAGGCATTTTTGGGGGGAAGGAATGAAGAAGGAATGTAAAAAGGCTTAGAGGACTGCAAGGGTCACTGAGCAATTTGAGTTGCTGCTCCCATGCTTCGCTGTTTTTCAGTCTTCTCTTGTGTTCTCATTTGGGTCAGGGTTTAGAGGTTCTAATCTATGTTGAAATAAGTAGAATATATGTGCAAAACTCTAAAGAAATTGTGACGGATTTTGGAGGGGGGAGGTTAGCTTTTCAAAGCCATAAGACCTTTTCCCAGCTGGAGACCTTGGCCTTGGTCTTGCTCTGACTCGTGTTAATGAAACAGAGCAGATGTAGAATGATTTAATTTTATGCTCCTTCTCCCTTCCCTTCTGTTTGTTGTTTTCCTTTTTATTCTCTTCTTCATCAGATTTTCCAGAAAGTGTTTTTATTTTCCATTCTCCATACTGGTAATCAATCACACACCTTCATAAACACGCACACATACACGCACACTACTACTGCTTGCTTGTTATCATTCCCAAAGAGCACCGTCAGCCCTTTCCTGACCCTGGGGGCATATGGTGCTGTTTGGCACTGAGTCTAGAATTGGCATCTCCAGAGCACTGCTTCCTGTGTGACCTAACCAGCGGGCCCTTGCTTTCCTGAGTACATCTCAGCTCTCAAGTGGGAGTCTTAAAGTAAAGGCCCCAGTTACAATAATGACAAGCAGGAGATTTGGGGATGAGTCTGAAGCCAGATATCTCTGTGCTATCTTGCCTGGGATGTGGGAGAAAGGAAGGTGAGGACCATGGGAATTTTAGCCTTTTAACTTGATTGCCTTGATCCTAGGCATAGATTTCTTCCAGAAGCTCTGACTAGCTTTTTGAATTCTCCCAGGACACTAATACTTCATTCACATCTTTTATATAAAAAGCGAGGAAACGTGAAATACTTATACCAAGTGAGCAGTACTGAGAACCTGAGAAATTCTACAAATAAATATGCAGCCTTCCTCTGGGTACAAAATATTTCAAGGAGCTCACTCTTTATGTTTGTTGTTTTCTCAATGCGAAGACTACTCTCTTAGGATGCCCATATTTGCAGCTACTCTTCACAGACTTAACAACTTAAGGAGGTGGCTGAAGCTTAGCCTCTAAATGGATGATGTCCCAGACAGAGACTGGCCCCTCTCCCCGCCATGACGCCAATGCTATGCATGTCTGTGTTCCAGAGAGGTGGCCATGCTGTAGATCTCCACTGCTATTTGCCTGTTCAATTGCCACTCTCAGTGAACTGAACAATTCTAAATGTATTTCAAATATCGGGCAGTTTTGCTTTTATCGCCCTATCCTTCCTCTTCCTTCTGATTTCCCTCCCCAAACTCCTACTCCATTCTTTCTGATTAGTGGTCAGGTGTTGCAGCTTCAGTGAGAAAAATCTAATCTGTACCATAGAGAATTCTTGATAGGAAGAAGGCTTTAAGGTGTAGGAAGAATAAAGGTGATGCTGGATGTCTTCCATCCTGCACTGGGCTGAGCTTGGTGGTGTTCAGCTACACGGCTGCAGTCATGGGGTTCTTCTGCCTGGGATCCTGGGTTCGGTAGGGGTACTGCTCTGGGCTGCTCCCTCGGGGCCCTGGTCTGCCCATTTCTGGGTAGGCTGGTACTCTGTGGTGCTGAGGAGGGGAAGGCGGGACATCTTGTCGGAAAGGTCCTTTGTGCTGGGGGGCTGGTGGGGGTGGGTAGTACTGGGGATACCGGAGATCTGTGACTCTCAGATCTGGGGGGCGAGGATAGCTTCCTTTGGGTGGATGCACAGGATGAGCCCCTGGGTAATAGGGAAGCTCCCTTTCCTTGTAGAGCCCCCGAGATGCCGCTGTCAGGTAGTCTACAGGATCTGCTGGTCCTCCCCTGGAAAGAGAAGACAAGACGCATATCAGTGACCACTAGCTGGCTGCCCAGCTGATGACCACATCCCTCAGCCTCCCGTGTGGTCTGGTGTGGCCTCAGGCTGGATCTGGCCAATGGGATGTGAATCGTCATGATGCATACCCTTAAAAGGAAGAAAGAGACCCTCTTCTCTTCCCTCCTTTCTGCTGGCTGCTAAGAGTGGCCACAATAAAGATCATAAGGAGAAATCCACATGCTGAGGAAGGCAGAACAAGAAGAAGAAAAGAGCCTGGTTCCTCTACACCATGAAGCCACCATGTCAGTTAGGTGCCTAAGAGAGAAATATTCTTCTATCTTGTTGGTATGTTGGCCTTTATTATAGTAACCAAGCGAGTTCCCTAAACAAGGCTGATTTGGCTCTGCTAATACTAGCATTGTTCATCCCCTTCCTTTTCCACCTCCCTGAATCCTGACATGGTGGTAGAAATGTACATGTTATCTGGAGTCATAACCTTCCCAGGGAATGAACTCGCTTCTCTCCTAGGTCTGCGGGCTAGTCTTTACACAGGCTATAGTCTTGGTCTAACTCTGGTTGGCTTCTGGGACACATCTGTGTGGATTAGTATGCCCTCTTTCCACAGTTCCTGGAAGAAGAATTCCCAACCCAGAGTCTGGAATTATCCACCTATAACTTTGATATGAAGCGATTCTACTGCAAAGTCAGTCAGTACTACCCAGCCGGTAGCAGATTGGGAAAAGTCTAAGTTGCACTGTGTAATGGGTAGGCACACAGAAAGGTCCAGGGCAAGAATAAACACCAACATAAAGCGACCTTGTCTGGATCTCTCTGCTAAGACAACAGGCATCTTCTGATCCATTTGCCATAACAGAAGCAATACATCTCTAAACAATGTACAGATGACTGCATCTTATCTAGCCTGGGGTTAAACAGATGAGTTCTGTTTGCAGCTCTTAAAAATCCCATAAACCTTCTGTGCACATATTCCTTAACATCATGCCCAAATCCTCCCCACTTTCTACCATTCGTCTTTTTATTATTTCTTTTTCAAGGAAAAGAGCAACAATAACAATTAATGGAAAGCTCTCCCATGTCAGAGTACAACCTGGTAGAACACTTGAAAGAAATGACAGGGATATAACAATACGGTGTCTGTGGTTAATCAAGCACTGTCAATGAGGGTCACAATCACCTTGTAATCTGCAGAGTTTGATGGGAAAACAGCTCTGTAAATTCCCCAATCAATGATGGTTTGACAAGCTCCAAGCTTGAGTCCATGTGGAAAGCAGCACATGAACACATTCATAAGGATGAACAATAGAATTTTTCTCTCCTTTTTTATGTCTTAATTTGGCTATGTATAATAATGAAAGTTAGATCCTTGAGCCTGGGTTAATTTAGCTAGTGAGAGTTTTCAGGTAAAAAAATTGTTTGTGTACAAGTTATTATAGCATCAACTGTTATTATTCAGTGCAGTTTGCTTTGCTCTGTTTTAAATTGCCCATGACAAACAGAGCACAAATGTGTAATCTGTCACCCCAGCCCTGGGAAATAAAGGATGGGGATTTCATCTTCTCTTTCCTTTAGAATATTTTTTTCTATTTAGAAAACTTCCAGCATTCATTATATCTTTTATTGTACAATATTTTAAGCTTCCCCTCTCTCCCACCATGCTCATTTCTACTTCCTTTTGGTTCATGTTAGAGATTTTCAAAACACTTAAAAAAAAACAACAACCACCAAACCACCCCCCCTCCCCAACCTGTGTTTTCTCTCAGAATCTACTGATGATATTTCTCTGCATGAAGTGAAACATGTGGTTTTTCTGCACTCATTTTAAGCCCTTGGGATAAATCACTGACATTTGCAATACACAAACACTATCTGCCTTAAAACGAACATACAATCAATGCTCCCTCCGGACCCTCTTAGCATGAATGTTTCCTGTTTAAAATTGAAAGGGAGAAAGGAGGAATTCCAGGCCTTGGACTTTTAGGGTCCTGTTCTCTCCCTGGAGATTTCTCTCTTTTAAAACAGAATATTATAAAAGACAGGCAGGCATTGTTTTTTGTTTTTTTTTTTGTGGAGAGACTAGCCAGATCAAGCGGTGACAGAGCAGAAGCCGCCGTGGTCGCCTCAGCCACCGCACAGGCGGCGTGCACACGGTCAAGCCTCTTCTCCCACGCCGCCCCCTGCCACTTGGTCACCTTGCGCGGCCAGGGGAAGCGGGGGTCAGAATTCAAGACAGTTTTGTGGACTCACATTGCTTCCTCTGAGGGGAGATTTTACATCTGGGAATTTGCTTACATGTGGCAGAAACCAAGTGAGGTAGCTGTTCTTTGTCAAGAAATGAAATCATGGAAATTGTCTTTTTCTGTAGAACTCATCAAAGCAGTTATCCTTTCTAATTTTTCAGAGAGAAGACAAACAATGAGCTGGCCTATAAAAACACTCTTTAAGGTTCAAAGAGTGCTGGAAGAATTTTTCTTCGGTGGTCGGGGAGTGGGTTGCTATTGTTTATAAAAACTCTTTGCTCAAAACTGAGGATGGGCTTTTACCAGAACTTCTCAGTGATTGAGAATATTGTGTGTGCACACATACATATTTAAAAGAACAGTTTTTAGGGAGATAAGATGGCAGAGTAGTAGGACATGAGCTCACCTGGTCTTATGAAGATACCAAAATCACAGCTAACTTGCAGAATAACCATTGATAAAAAAAATCACTGGAACTGGCCAGAAAAGATATCCTACATTCAAAGAAAAAAAAAAAGATACAACAAGATGGTAGGAGGCATGTAATCATGATAAAATCAAGGCCCATACCTGGTAGGTAGGCAACCCTCAAACTGGAAAGTAATTATATTGCAGAAATTCTCCCAAGGAGTTTTGAGCCCCACTTCAGGCTCACCAGCTGGCAGATCCAGCAATGGGAGGAAAAGCCCCCAGAGAATCTGGCTTTGAAGGCCAGTGGGGTTTGATCACAGGAATTCCTTAAGACTTGGCTCAGATGGTAAAGCGTCTGTCTACAATGTGGGAGACCCGGGTTCAAGCCCTGGGTTGGGAAGATCCCCTGGAGACGGAAACGGCAATCCACTCCAGTACTATTGCTTGTAAAATCCCATGGACAGAGGAGCCTGGTAGGCTACAGTCTATGGGGTCGCAAAGAGTCGGTCACAACTGAGCGACTTCACTCACTCACTCGGGGAAACAAGATTCCACTTTTGGTGTAGACATGGTCTCATGCACACCAGAACACAGGGAAAAAAAAAAAAAGGAAAACAACAACACATGGAGGCAAAACAATATGCTACTCTAATCAACCAGTGAATCACTGAAGAAATCAAGATGGGAATAAAAAAATACCTATAGACAGATGAAAACATGACAACAGAAAACCTACAGGTTTCAGCAATACTGTTGTACCTGAGGAGGCAGGAAAAGTCTCAAATAAAGAACACCTAAAGCAATTAGAGAAAGAAGAGCAAACAAAATCTAAAGTTAGCAGAAGGAAAAGCAGATCAGAGCAGAAAGAAATGAAATAGAGAGAAAATAATAGCAAAGGTAAATGGAACTAAAAGTTGGCTCTTTTAAAAGGTAAACAAAATTGATAAATCTTAGGCCAGATTCACTAGGAAAAAAAGAGGGCTCAAATCAATAAAATTAGAAATGAAAAAGAAATAATTGACACCACTGAAATACAAAGAATCATAAGACAACTGCAAACAACTATATGCCAATAAAATGAACAACCTAGAAGAAATGGACAAATTCTTAGGTACAATCTCCCAAAACTGAACTAGGAAGAAATAGAAAATATGAACAGACCAATCATAAGTACTGAAATTGAAATTGTGATTAAAAAATTTCAAACAAATGAAAGTCCAGGACCAGATGGATTCACAGGTGAAGTCTATCAAACATTTAGAGAAGATATAATACTTAATATTTCTGAAACTATTCCAAAAAATTACAGAGGGAGGAACACTCTTACACTCATTCTATGAGGCTATCATCACCCTGATACCAAAACCAGGCAAAGATAATATGCACATGGACACACACACACACAATTACAGGCCAATATCATTGATGAGCACAGACACAAAAATCCTCAACAAAACATTAGCAAACCAAATTCAATAGGACATTAAGATGATTACACCAGGATCAAGAGGGATTTATCCCAGGGATGCAAGCATTTTTCAGTATCCACAAATCAGTGTGATACACCATACTAAAAAATAGAAGAATAAATACCATATGATCATCTCAAAGGAAGCAGAAAAATCTTTTGACAAAATTCAATACCCATTTACGATAAAAACTCTCCAGAAAATGGCCAAGAGGGGACATACCTCAACATAATGAAGGCCGTGTATGACAAACCTGTAGCCTTTGTGTGAATCACAACAAACTGGAAAATTCTTAAAGAGACAGGAATACCAGACCATCTTATTTGTCTCCTAAGAAACCTGTATGTGGGTCAAGAAGCAACATAGACCCAGACATGGAACAATTGACTGGTTCAAAACTGGGAAAGGAGTACCACAAGGCTGTATATTGTACACACACACACAATTACAGGCCAATATCATTGATGAGCACAGACACAAAAATCCTCAACAAAACATTAGCAAACCAAATTCAATAGGACATTAAGATGATTACACCAGGATCAAGAGGGATTTATCCCAGGGATGCAAGCATTTTTCAGTATCCACAAATCAGTGTGATACACCATACTAAAAAATAGAAGAATAAATACCATATGATCATCTCAAAGGAAGCAGAAAAATCTTTTGACAAAATTCAATACCCATTTACGATAAAAACTCTCCAGAAAATGGCCAAGAGGGGACATACCTCAACATAATGAAGGCCGTGTATGACAAACCTGTAGCCTTTGTGTGAATCACAACAAACTGGAAAATTCTTAAAGAGACAGGAATACCAGACCATCTTATTTGTCTCCTAAGAAACCTGTATGTGGGTCAAGAAGCAACATAGACCCAGACATGGAACAATTGACTGGTTCAAAACTGGGAAAGGAGTACCACAAGGCTGTATATTGGTTTTTTTTTAAAATTTTTTTAAGGCTGTATATTGTTACCCTCTTTATTTAACGTATGTGCAGAGTATTCATGTGAAATGCCAAGCTGGATGAATCACAAGTTGGAATCAAAACTGCTGAGAGAAATATCAACAACCTCAGATATGCAGATGATACCACCTTGATGGCAGAAAGTGAAGAGTAACTAAACAGCCTTTTGATGAATGTGAAAGAGGAGAATGAAAAAGCTGGCTTCAAACCAGTCAATCCTAAAGGAAATCAACCCTGAAGATTCATTGGAAGGACTGATGCTGAAGCACCAATGCTGTAGCTATCTGATGTAAGGAGCTGACTCAGAGCCCTGATTCTGGGAAATATTGAGGGTGGGAGTTGAACAGGGTGGCAGAGGATGAGATGGTCAGATAGCATCATTGACTCAGTGGACATGAATCTGAGCAAACTTCGGAGATAGTGAAGGACAGGGAAGGCTGGCATGCTGCAGTCCACGGGGTTGCAAAGAGCTGGACACAACTTAGTGACTGAACAGCAACAATATAACCGGCATCATCCTCAATGGTGAAAAGCTGAAAGCATTCCCTCCAAGGTCATAAATAAGACAAGAATGTTCACTCACCACTTTTATTTAACATAGTTTTGGAAGTCCTAGCCCTGACAATCAGAGAAAAAAAAAAAAGAAATAAAAGGAATCCAAACTGGAAAAGAAGTAAACTGCTACTGTTTGCAAGTGACATGATATTATACATAGAAAATCTTAAAGATGGTACCAGAACACTACTAGAGCTCATCAATGAATTCAGTAAAATTGCAGGATATAAAATTAATAAACAGAAATCTGAAGCATTCCTATACACTAACAAGGAAAGATAAGAAAGAGAAGTTAAAGAAACAATCCCCTTCATAATCACATCAAAAAGAATAAAACATCTAGGAATAAACCTACCTAAGGAGGCAAAAGACTTGAATTCTCAAAACTACAAGATGCTGATGAAAGAGATCAAAGATGACACAATCTGATAAAAAAGCGATACCATATACTTGGACTGAAAGAATCAATATTATCAAAATGACTACAATACCCATAGAAATCTATAGATTCAATGCAATCCCTATAAAATTACCAATGGCATTTTTCAGAGAAGTAGAACAAAAAATTTTACAATTTGTATGGAAGCTTTGGCCTTGGAGTACAAAATGAAGCAGGGCAAAGGCTAACAGAGTTTTGCCAAAAGAACACAGCGCTTATAGTAAGCGCCCACCTCCAACAACACAAGAGATGACTCTATACATGGACATCACCAAAAGGTCTACACCGAAATCAGACTGATTACATTCTTTGCAGCTGAAGATGGAAATGCTCTATAAAAAGTCAGCAAAAAGAAGACCGGGAGCTGACTGTGGCTCTGATCATGAGCTCCTTATTGCAAAATTCAGGCTTAAACTGAAGAAAGGAGGGAAAATCACTAGACCATTCAGGTATGACCTAAATAAAACCCTTTATGATTATACAGTGGAGGTGATGAATAGATTCAAGGGATGAGATCTGGTAGGCAGAGTGCCTGAAGAACTGTGGACAGAAGTTTGTAACAGAAGTCCTATACAGGAGATGGTGACCAAAATCACCCCAAAGAAAAAGAAATGCAAGAAGGCAAAATGGTTATCTAAGAAGGTCTTACAAATAGCTGAGAAAAGCAGTGAAAGGCAAAGGACAAAGGGAAAGATATATCCAACTGAATGCAGAGTTTCAGAGAATAGTAAGGAGAGAGAAGAAAGCCTTCTTAAGTGAACAATGTAAAGAAATAGAGGAAAACAACAGAATGGGAAACACTAGAGATCTCAAGAAAATTGGAGATACCAAGGGAATATTTCATGCAAAGATGGGCACAAACAAGGACAGAAACAGCAAGGACCTAACAGAAGCAGAGAGATTAAGAAGAGATGGCAAGAATAGAAGAACTATACAAAAAAGATCTTAATGATCCAGATAACCGCAGTGGTATAGTCACTCACTTAGAGCCAGACATCCTGGAGTGTTAATTCAAGTAGACCTTAGGAAGCATTATTATGAACTAAACTAGTGGAAGTGATGGAATTCCAGCTGAGCTATTTCAAAAGATGATGCTGTTAAAATGGTGCACTCAATATGCCAACAAATTTAGAAAACTCAGCAGTGGCCACAGGACTGGAAAATGTCAGTTTTCATTCCAATCCCAAAGAAAGACAATGCAAAGAATGTTCAAACTACCATTCCTTTGCATTCATTTCACATACTAGCAAGTTAATGCTCAAAATCCTTCAAGCTAGGTTTCAACAGTATGTTAACCAATAACTTCCAGTTGTACAAGCTGGATTTAGAAAAAGCAGAGAGACCAGAGACCAAATTGCCAATGTTTATTAGATCATAGCAAAAGCAAGGATAACTTATATGCAGAGTACATCATGAAAAATGCTGGACTGGATGAAGCACAAGCTAGAATCAAGATTGCCAGGAGAAGGAGAAATAGCAATAACCTCAGATTTGCAGATGACACCATCCTTATGGCAGAAAGTGAAGAAGAACTAAAGAGCCTCTTGATGAAAGTGAAAGAGGAGAATGAAAATGTTGACTTATAATCCAACAATCAGAAAACTAAGGTCATGGCATCCGGTCCCATCACTTCATGGCAAATAGATGGGAAAACAGTGGAAACAGTGACAGACTTTATTTTTGGGGGCTCCAAAATCACTGCAGATGGTGACTGCAGCCATGAAATTAAAAGACGCTTGCTCTTTGGAAGAAAAGCTATGATCAACCTAGATAGCATATTAAAAAACCAGAGACATTACTTGGCCAACAATGGTCCATCTAGTCAGGCTATGGTTTTTCCAGTAGTCATGTATGGATGTGAGAGTTGGACTATAAAGAAAGCTAAGCATCGAAGAATTGATGCTTTTGAATTGTGGTGTTAGAGAAGACTCTTTAGAGTCCCTTGGACTACAAGGAGATCCAACCAGTCCATCCTAAAGGAAATCAGTCCTGAATATTCATTGGAAGGACTTCTGTGGAAGCTGAAACTCCAATACTTTGGCCCCCTATGGAAACAGCTGACTCACTGGAAAAAAGTCTGAAACTGGGAAAGACTGAGGACAGGAGGAAAAGCTGCTGACAGTGGATGAGATGGCTGGATGGCTTCACTGACTCGATATACATGAGTTTGAGCCAACTCTGGGAGACAGTGAGGGACACAGAAGCCTGAAGTGCTGCTGTCCGTGGGGTCACAAAGAGTCAGACATGAATTAGTGACTGAACAACAACAATGGAAATGAGAAACTGAAGAGCCAAGGCAATCCTGAGGAAGAAAAATGGACCTGGAGTAATCAGGCTGCTGACTTCAGAAAATACTACAAAGCAACAGTAATCAAAACAGTATGGTACTGACACAAAAACAGAAATACCGATCAATGGAGCAGTATTGAAAGACCAGAAATAAACCCACACACATATGGTCAATTAATCTACAACAAAGGAAACAAGACCATACAATGGAGAAAAGACTCTCTCTTAAATGGTGCTGGGAAAACTGGGCAGCTACATGTATAATAATGAAATTAGAACGTTTCTAAGACTATACACAAAAATAAACTCAAAATGAAGTAAAGATCTAAATGTAAGACCTGATACTATTATAAATCTTTTAGAGAAAAACAAATTCAGAACGCTCCTTAACATAAATTATAGAAAAAATCTTTTTTTGGTCCATATCCTAGAATATTGGGAATAAAAACAAACAAATGTGACCTAATTAAACTCAAAAGCTTTTGCACAGCAAAGGAACCCTTTTAAAAACATGAAAAGACAACCCACAGAAAGGGAGAAAATATTTGCAAAAAATGTGACTGGTAAAGATTAATCTCCAAAATTTACTAACAGCTCATGTAGCTCAATGTCAAAAAAATAAACAAGCCAATCAAAGACAGGTAGAAGACCTAAATAAAGATTTTTGCAAAGAAGACATTTAGATGGCCTAGATGCACATGAAAAGGTGCTCAACATCACTAATCATCAGGAAAATGCAAATCAAAGCTACAGTGAGATATCCTCTCACACCAGTCAGAATGGTTATCATCAAAATGTCTAGAAATAAATGCTGTAGAAGGTGTGGAGAAAAGGGAGCCCTCCTACACTGTTGGTGGGAATGTAGACTGGTACAGTCACTATGCAGAACAGTACAGAAGTTCCTTTAAATCACAAAATGAAACTACCTACTTTAGCTTTATTTTTAAATTAATATTCAGCAATCCCACTTCTGGGCATATATTTGGAAAAAACCTTTGTTCAAAGGGATACATGCATACCTCCCCCTGTTCACTGCAGCACTGTTTATAATAGCCAAGATACGGAAGCATCTAAATGTCCACTGACAGAGGAATAGAGAAGATTTAGTACATATATACAGTGAAATATTACTCAGCCATCAAAAATGGAATAATGCCATATGTAGCAAAATGGACAGACCTAGGGTTTACCATACTGTCAGAGCAAGTCAGACAGAGGAGGACAAATGTCATATGACATCACCTACATGTGGAATCTAAAAAAAAAAGACACAAGTGAACTCATTTAAACAGCTTCACAGACACAGAAAGCAAACTTACGGTTAACAAAGGGGAAAGATGGCGGGGGGGGCGGGGCAGCAAACTGGGAGTTTGGGATTGATATATACACTCTAATATATTTAAAGCAGATAATTAACAAGGGCCGACTGTATAACAATAACAGGGTACTCTGCTCAATATTCTTTAATAACCTAAATGGGAAAAGACTTTGAAAAAGAACAGATACATGCATCTATAACTGAATCACTCTGCTCTACTCCTGAAACTAACACAAAATTGTTAATCAACTATACCCCAATATAAAATTTAAAAAAAATTTTTGCAAGAAAAAAATGCCCAGATTATTAACTACAGAATTTGATAGAATAAAGGAAGTGGAATAGGGATATTTTATCTCTATTAATCTTGGGTTTCCCTTTTCATAGTACCTTTATTTGAGTGACATTTAGTATCTGTAGGGAAGCACAAAATGCAATACATTCTGGGGCCAACGAAACGCTTATCACAGTGACTAAGGCTGTATGTTTTGAGCCAACTTGGAGGAATCCAGGGGCAGCTTTCTTTGAAGATTTTAATGAAAACAAGGATCCAAATGCAAATGTATCAGCACTTTAAGACCCCTCATTTTTCACGTCACCCCTGTGATTTTTATTTATATGTGTTATTACTTTTCCTAAAAGACTTTTAATTCAGAACCTCACCCAGGAGCCGTATTTACTTAAGAAGAACATGTCTATATTTGCTTTCTTTACAATATAACTCTTTGCAAAAGCTGTCATGACAATATCGATATTTGAAAATTTTCACTTAAATTTTCCCAAAGTTTAAACTATGTTTTCTTTTCTATTTTATTTTTGATTAGGGTCATTTCTGGAGGCCCAAAGGATTCAGATTTTGATTGGAAAGTTTGTACAAATATGAGAGTTGGACTATAAAGAAGGCTGAGTGACAAAGAACTGATGCTTTCTAATTGTGGTGCTGGAGAAGCCTCCTGAGCAGCAAGGAGATCAAACCAGTCAATCCTAATGGATATCAATCCTGAATATCTATTGGAAGGACTGAAGTTGAAGTTTCCATACTTTGGCCACCTGATGTGAAGAGCCAAGTCATTGGAAAAGACCCTGATGCTGGGAAAGTCTG
Organism: Oreotragus oreotragus; assembly: GCA_006410675.1. Taxonomy (NCBI): domain Eukaryota; kingdom Metazoa; phylum Chordata; class Mammalia; order Artiodactyla; family Bovidae; genus Oreotragus; species Oreotragus oreotragus. Next base: position 142,337 of record SJYX01023205.1, read on the forward strand.
AAAGGGAAAGAAAGGGGCAGCAGAGGATGAGATGGTTAGATAGCATCACCAACTCAAGTACATGAATCTGAGCAAACTCTGGGAGATAGTGCAGGACAGAGGAGCCTGGTATGCTTCAGTCCATAGGGTTGCAAAGAGTCAGACACAACTTAATGAGTGAACAACAGCAAAGTGGGTCAGATGGCAGCTCTTGGGTACCGACTGTCTTAATTTTATGGAAGGAGGGAAGGAATGCTTCTACACCTATGAGGATAATCCTTTGAGGGAAAGGGCTCAGTATGAGAAGGACTGAGTCACTGGCAAAATTTTTAGCTAGGAATGAGATGGCTATACTTACTGGAACAGACGAAGGGACCTGATCCCCTGGGATAGATGTATAGGCACGAGTAACTCTGAATCCTCTCATCTCCCCTCTGCATCTCCATTTCTGCAACAGTTGCAAAGAAAATCTCTCTCCTCTGTATTCACTGCAGTAGTTCATTCTCACCTCATCTGCCTGTTGCCCTGCCTCAGGCTGGGTATATACACTGTGCTGAAGCGCCAATATCTTGGAGGAAGGAACCGAGTCTCATGTATCTCATGCTCTCTCTCAGAGCTTACCACACAGCTCTGCACAACACAGCTGCTCCATAAATGTATACTGAGTTCGTTCAAGAGAGTTTAAAGAGAAAACCCACAAACATACTTGGTAACCACAAAGGGTCAGATGTGTGTAGGAGCTGGAAATAGTAGGTAGGTAGAGAAATGAAAGGAGAACGTGGGCTCTCATTGAGAAGTAGAGACTGATAAGGGTTGAGATAAGACTGGACTCTAAGTTTTAAAGAAGGAGGCAGGGATGGTGGGCTAAAAAAATAAAAAGGACTGGACTGGGTCCAACTTAGAATGGCTGTAAATGGGTTGTTATATTTGTCTTGTTTGCCAAGAACAAAAGTAGACAGCCTTATTTCTTCTTTTATGCATAGTACTTGAATCATGAAAGTGAAAGTGAAGTTGCTCAGTCGTCTCTGACTCTTTGCGACCCCATGGACTGACTGTAGCTTACCAGGGTCCTCCATCCATGGGATTTTCCAGGCAAGAATACTGGAGTGGGTTACCATTTCCTTCTCCAGGGGATCTTCCCGACCCAGGGATTGAACCTGGGTCTCCCGCATTGTAGGCAGACACTTTACCATCTGAGCCACCAGGGAAGTCCCAACTTGAATCATAGTAGGTGCTTAATGAATCTTGCACTCCAATTTAATTGCCTTGACTTACTAGTGAGGTCAACATGACTGATGAACTGGCTCACGTTAAGTGTATTTACTCAAGAATCAGTTAAGAAAGAGCAGACAAGATGGTGGAGTAGAAAGACCTCTTCTCACGGGCACATCAAAATCACAACGCAGAACAACCATCAGTGAAAAAGACTGCCACATACCAGAAAAGATCTTCTACAGCTAAAAACATAAAGAAGAAACCACAATGAGACAGGTAGGAGGTCTCCCCCAGGTGGGAGACCCTCACGCTGGAGAATAATTATATTGCAGAGGTTCTCCCACAGGAGTGAGAGTTCTGAGCCCCACATTGGGTTCCCCAGCCCAGGGATCCAGCATCAGGGAGACGAGCCCCCCAGGACATTTGTCTGGGAAGGCCAGTGAGGCTTAATTGCAGGAGCCCCACAGGACTGGGGGAAACAGAAACTTTTAAAGGTGCACACAAAATTTCACATGGACAAAAGCAGTTACTTGATAGGAGCCTGGTTGAGACCTACATGCTAGTCTTGGAGGGTCTCCTGAAGAGGTAGTGGTTGGGGGTGGGGGTGATGGCGTGGAAGCAGTTGCAGCTCAGCCTGGAGACATAAATTCTGGTGGCAGACATACTTGGGAACATTCAGTGGTGTGAACAATCCTGGCAGCTGCCATTTTGGCTCATTAGTGCCAAGACCTGACCCACCCAAAAGCCACAGGTCAGACAATTAACTGGGAGGGACCAGGCTGCCTAAAGGCTTCTTGAGCCCATAGCCATCTCTAGACATGCCTCTAGACACAGTCCTGACCACCAGAGAGTCAAGACCCAGCTCTACCCACCAGTGGGCAGGCACAGGACCCTCCCACCAGGAAGTCTCTAGACCAGCCTCACCCACCAGTGGGGCAGCCAGCAGAAGCAAGAAAACTATGATCTCTTAGCCAGCAGGCTGAGTCTGCCAACAGAAGGCCAGACCCTACTCTAGGACTGGTGGGGCCCTGGTCCTGCCCACTAGCAGGCCAATGCAACCTTTAGGACATCCCAGATCCCATATTAAACTGTGCCAGGAATTTTACCCCTTCCCTCATCAGCAACCTGACACCAGCTCTGGGATCCCTGGGCCCTGCAGCCAGACTCCAGGAACCAATTCTGCCTTCCATTGTTGTGATGTTTTCTTGTTGTTCAACTGCAAAGTCACTGCAACCTTATGGACTATAGCATACCATTAGTCTGACACTAACCCCCGGGACCTGGCTTCTCCCACCAGTGGGTGGGCAATAGCCCCAAAGTCTTCAGGACCCTGACTCTACCCACTAGTGAGCCAGGCAGGGTCTGGCAACCAACCAGACTACGAACCAACCAAGTCTACCAGACTGCTCACATAGTTAGCCCATCACAACAGAAAGACCCACACAGCCCTCTTGGGGAAATTCCTAGAGTATATAGCTTGAGTGATGAGAGGAGAAAGCACTGCTGGGATGCACAGGATATCTCTTACAGAGGGCTAGTTCTCCAAGGTTGAGAAACATAACTAACCTACCACACACATAAAAATATAAATAACAACTAAAAAAAGTGCAGCAGCAGCAGAACACATTCCAGATGTAGCAATAACATAAAACCCCAGAAGAAGAATTAAGTGGAGTGGAGATACATCATCTACCTGAGAAAGAGTTCCAGCTCATAATCACAAAGGTGATCAAAGAACTTGAGACGAGAGTGGATGCACAGAGAAGTTGGGTGTTTTTAACTAAGAATTGGAAATATAAAGGACAACCAAAAAAAGATGAAGAATACAATAACTGAAATGAAAAATATACTAGAAGGAATCCACAGTAGATGAAATGATAAAGAGGATTGTATCAATGAGCTGGAAGACAGGGTAGTAGAAATCACTGCCATAGAAAAGAAAAAAAAAATGAAATGAGGACAGTTTTAAGAGACCTCTGGGACAATATCAAATGTACTAATATTTGCTTTATAGGGATCCCCAAAAGAAAGAAAGGGCCTGAGAAAATATTTGAAGAGATAGTAGCTGTAAACATCCCTAACCTGGGGAAGGAAACAATCACTGAAGTCCAGGAACCAGAGAGAGTTCCACGCAGGATTAATCCAAAGAGGAGCACATCAAGATACACTGTGATTTAAAAAGTGACAAAAAATAAAGGGAGATTAAAAGCAACAAGGGAAAAGTAATAAATAACATATAGGGGAGCGCCTATAAAGCTATCAGCTGAATTTTCAGCATAAACTTTGCAGAGCAGAAGGGAGTGGCACAATATATTTAAAGTCATGAAAGGGAAAAAACTACAATCAAGAATACTCTACCCAGCAAGGCTCTTGTTCAAAACTGATTGAGAAATCAAAAGTTTTATAGGCAAGCAAAAGCTGAAAGAGTTTAGCACCACCAAACCAGCCTCACAACATACTTTAAAGAAACTTCTGAAGGCAAAAAAGAAAAGATAGCAGCTAGAAACAAGAAAGCTATGAAATGAAAAAGCTTACTGATAAAGGCAAACATACAGTAACATAGGAAGCCATCTAGACACAAAGCTAGTAGGCAGGTTAGAAGACAACAGTAGTAAAATTATCTGTATCAGCAATAAGCAGTTAAGGGATATACAAACCAATCCAGATATAAAATAAAACAGTAAAAATGAACAGAGAGAGTATAAATGCAGGGTTTTAAAGTACGCTTGAAATTAAGAGATCAGAAACTTAAAACAATCAAATATATATACAGACTGCTGTATGAAAACCTCACAGTAACCACAAACCAAACACTGATAACAGATATACACACAAAAAAGAAAAAGGAATACAACAGAAAAAGACATATATGATATTGCTCATATGTGGAATCTAAAAATATGACACAAATGAACTTGTTTACAAAATAGAAATAGACTCAGATACAGAAAACAAACTTATGGGTACCAAAGGGTAAGGGAGGCGCACAAATTAGGAGTATGGGATTAACAGACACACTGAGATGTATAAAAAAGATGAAAGGTTTACTGTAAGGCACAGGGAGTATGGGATTAACAGATACACTGCTATGTATACAAAAGATGAAGAAGGGAACTACATTCCATACAATAACCTATAATGGAAAAGAGTCTGAAAAAATATATGTAGTAATCTATATGTGTAGCTGAAAACT
>SJYX01023208.1:10635-25789 GCA_006410675.1 Oreotragus oreotragus
GTGTGTGTGTGTGTGTGTGTGTGAGTCTGTGTCTATGTGTGGTCAATCTTTTGCATTGAAGTAAAATTTGTCCCCCGTCTCAGTTTTTGCATTTCTGACCTTTGCCAGATCCGAGAGGTTTGCCGTAGGGTACAGGGTTTGAGGGTGCTTCAGCAAACGTGTGTTATGAAGCTGGGCGAGAGCCCTGGCTTTCCGCAGCCCGCGGATGTAGCCCAAGAACAAGGCAAGAGTGCCCGGGTAGTGGCTGCTCGGTTGTGCTCTCCCGGGCTGAGGGTGCCCGGGTATCCGCAGCGATCCACCGGGCGTCTGTCTGGCTCGCCTTTACGTTGGGAGACTGCCTTTTGCTTTTAGCTGGACTTGTCAGGTTTCAGGAGGACTTTTTACTGAACTTGTTAATGTGTGTGTGTGCATCTTGGGCTGAGGAAATTCACTGCAACACTCACACCTTTTTCACCTCCTGATACCTCGGAAGCATACTCTTGCAAAAAGAGCGGCCGGTGCCTACCGCATCACCCTTCCCACCATATCTGGAGACTTTGGAAGCTCTCTCGATTGTTAGTCATGTACATGTTCACGTACATACAAACTATCACCTCAGTCAGAGCTAGACTTTAGATGCTAATATACTGCAAAATTGCAATTAAAAATTGAGAAGACCACTCGTTAAGTCACTGCTCTGTGGGAGTGGGGGAAGGAGCATCTATAAACCTAATTTGAAATATTACAAGTGAATTTATCTCTGACACACATAATGCTGCTGTTGTGGATGGCAGCCCTTCTTTTGCAGCCCCTCCTTTCCCCGTTTCCTCCCAGACCATATCCTCCACTAATCCCTCTTCTTTTGCCAACTGACAGTGACCCACCCGGAATTTTCTAGAATCTGCAACATGTTTCTGTTTCCCACATCACATCCCAGCACTAAATATTAATAATATTTGCTTTATTATTATTAACACCTCAGAAGACAGTCTCTCCTATCCCCCTCCAAAGACCAGAATCTCTGATGAGAGCTGCATTTCCCAGATCCTCACTGCAGCATTCCAGCCTCAGCCCACTCTTTTGGAGAAGGGTTACACTGCTTGACAGCTACTAAGCTAGTACAGGGACCATCTCTAACCTCTGGGGCTGGAGAAGTCCAGGGGAGGTGAACCTTGTCTATCAAGTTCTTCACTGATGGCAGAACTCCTTCCAGTAAACCCACACAGAGGGTTCATCCTCTTCATCCTCCTTGGGGTTTTCTTCCTCTCTTCTATCCCTTACTCAAGCAGCCAAGCTGCTTTTACCCCTAAGGGTTCAGGACTGAACATACAGATGCCAGACCTGAACAGCCAGTAAGCCTATACTTGGAGCTCACTTCTCGGGCTTTTAGGCTTTGGTGAAATCTCTAACCTTAGAAAGGGCCATTATCTCACATTTAAATCTTATTTTCACTAGGCCCTGGCATATTAGAAGAGATGAAGGCAGAGGAGTCATTGAGTAGAACGAGATCTTGGGTTAGAGAGTGATGGGGTGCAGTTTGGCATAGACTGGGTGTCATCAAGCAGGGAACCACCAGGGGAAAACTTGGAGCTATTGCTTTATATATGTTAATTGATACTCTTGTGTATTCTTCTATATTTAATCACAAGGAGTCCAAAATGTATGATGTAAACTCTTGCTGCAAGGTTAGTTTGAGGGTGAATGTTAAAATAGTTGTCTGTGGGTGACTTTTGCTCCATTAGGGTGTGTTACTAGAGATTTATTGGGTAGATTGTATTATGATTAATTTAATAGAAAGTTCTCAGCACATCAGAAGCTGCCTTATTGCCTTATGTTACAGCAGTGTTTTGTTTTGCTTTTTATTCTCTCATCAGCTCAGTGTTGAATGCAGTGCTCTTCATGGGACCACGGTTTGCAGGGGGGTGGGGCGGGGGAGAGAAGGGGAGGATGGTTAGAATGGATTGATTGGTGCCTGAGTTAGGGAGACACTTTTGCTGTATCTTATCTATACCTTCCTCTCCCCCATAGTCTACTGGTCTCTTAGAGAGAAAGTTTTTCTTGGGTGCTTGAGTATTTTCTTTAAAACGTAACCCAGGGCTGAAGCCATAGCAAGGATTCAGGAAATGTCTGCTAAGTGGATGTGCAGCTTACCGGCTAGGATGTCTTTCTTTTCTGAATCGCTTCTAAAAAGTATTTGATATTGCAGATGATTGATGATCTCCTAAGAGGCTCTTTTCTAATTCAACAATACTGACAGAAGGGCCAAGAGCTACATAAGAGTAAGAATGATGACCATTTCCACAGAGGCTTGAGTGGACATGATTCTGTGTGTCCCAGAGCAGACATGGTCTCTCAGCTGGGACTTTTTGGCACGTCATATATGTTACCCAATTGGGCAGGATGAAGGATTGATCAATATGGTGGGCTCATACCTTTGGGTATGCAATATGCTACTTCACCCCTACCCCTAACATTTATCCCACTTCCACACAAAATAAAGCCAATCCAAGTCAGGACAGAGATCCTTGATTTCAGGCTTGTTAGAAATTCTGGAGAGGCAAAGTAGAGAAAACCCAAGAAATACGGCCAAATTAAAGCTCTTATTACTCCTTTTTTTCATTGTTTTTCACTACTGAATGAGAGTGTGACACTGCTGAGCTAAGTGGAAGCCCCTTTTTTCCTTGACCCATAGCTTCAATTTTCCTAAACCTTCCCTTTTAGAGCAATTTAGGGATGAAATAGGTGCCTTTCTTGAGTCTTAGCTGCCAATCTCCCCCACTTCTGCCACCTTGGCAATGTGCAAAGCCAAAATAACAACCTTTATAATACTCTACTAAATAAAATAAAGAGATGGGATGAAGAACAGCATTTACTGAGGAGGGTAGAGGATTCAGACAATTAATTTCAAAGGGATTAACATGTAAACCCATTATCTTTCACTTGCTCTAGTCACATAGGATTTAATTGATCCAAGATTGGAGGTTTAAGAGTTAGTACACAACTCTGGGAATATTCTCAAAACCACTGAATTGTACTTTTTAATAGGTAAATTGTGTGGTACATGAATTATATCTCAATAAAGTTGTTATAATATTTTACAAAGTAAAAAAAAAAAGAGTTAATACCTTGTATTCATATAATGCCTTCGCTTTCTAAAGTACATTCACATATATTATCTCACTTTAGCCTCACAGCAAATGTGTGAGGCAAAGCAAGTCTGGACTTCCATTCCACATCTCTCTAACCTTTTACAGATGAGAAAACACAAGTCCATTGAGATTAAGTGATATGTCTTAGGTCACAGAGATAATTAGTGGTGGAACAGACATTTAGAACTTGTGTCACTCAACTCCCAGAGTGTAGTGCTAGGTGGGGTTTGCGAGACAGGGGCTACATGAATCCTCTCCATCACAAAGCAGGAAGCCTGCTTTAATGCCCTTCTATTTCTTGAGCCTGTAAGAGGAGCAGTGATTCTTACATTTTTACCCTTAGGTTTCTCAACTCTCACTCTTTCTCTCGATGGTAGTTAATGATCTGTAGCCAACCTCACTATAGGAGGCCCCTGCTTAGAGGAACCTTTTTGAATATGTATGTAATATAGTAATTCACCCAGTGTGTATTTGTTTTATTGGCTCTGTTTTTATACTTTCTTGAAGTGAAGCATTCCACAGTTAAGATTTAACTGGCATTTACTGCCAGTCTGAGGTATATACAGCCCTTTTAACTGCTATGGGGAAGGGAAAGATGGATCAGAAATATTAGACAATATCCTTTCCTTCAAGAATTTTTAGAACTTGGTGATTGAGATAGGACAAATACAGGTGAAAAAAAAATCCAAGCACAGATGTCAGTTTATGATTATGACTTCACACTTTGTGCACATGGGGTGTAGCAGTGGAACAAAGTGTGACAATGTGGAAAGGAAATTGCAAAGGGAGTCAGGAACTCTGGCTTCAGATTAAGTTGCTACCACTAAACTTACAGCATGACCTTATACAAATCATTTACTATCTTTGTGCCTAAAGTTTTCTCATCTGAAAAAAGGGGGTGAGGGGTAAAGTAGAACTTGATTAGCTAGCTTTAAAGTCTGTCTTAGCACAAAATATCACTGATCCTGTAAATGAATCAGAGAAAGCTTCTTGGAAGAGAGCATACTTGGAGTGGGTCTTGAATGATGCAGTTAATATGAATCAATAAGAAGGAAGCTGAAGGGAGAGGAGCAGGGATTGAAACCTGGTGGTAATACTGAGGTAGGGGGACCCTACCAAGGACTGATGAAAGATGAATTTAGAGCAGAGTAAGTGTAAGTGGTAGGAAGAAGGCAGGTTGTAAAAGACACTGAATGCCAGACTGAAGGATTTGAAGATTTTATTTTAAAGGTAATTGGGAGTCAGTGAATAGTGTTTGAGTAGGGGTGACATGGCAAAATGGTAAAACTAACTAGTAAGAAAAATTATCCTTGACAGTGTATTTAGTTTTGGAAGCATGTACAAAATCTACTTTGCTCCCTTTGAGTTGGTATCCAGTTAATTTCAGGTCATTTGTGAAATTATGATTCTTTATTTTTGTTGCAGCCTCTAGTTTTGTGTATTTACTGCCAAGGCTGCTGGCCCAACCTGCTTAACCACTTATTTGGATTCAGTCCATAATGGGTCATTTGACTTCAGTGGGCTCAACATCATAATGGAGTTCCTAATTTGAAATTCTAACCGATAATGAATGACCAACAGACTAGAGGAGATGAGGGAAAAGTCTTAAGGAGGCAGGAGTGGAATGGTTGTGAACCTGAAAGCAGTTTAAGAGACTGAGGACAATCTGAAGGAGGATAAGAAAAGTGGATCTTTGTAATATCTTTGACTTACTATGGCTTTAATATGGGGAAAAGCTGATGAGGAACAGCCATCCAGTCAAGAACTGCCAAAGATCTAAAGTGAGCTAGGAGTAATAAGAGAAAACAGATTGTTCTAATGCCGTAGAGAAAGCAGTGGTGTGACAGATCACAGGTGTGTGGGAGGGTAGGATGCGGGTGAGGGAAAGCAAAGAGCTGATAGCATTTCTGAGGTGATGGTGTTTAGAATGGCTAGAAAAGACTCTGTCTTAGAACCCTCATGGTATGACGTCAATAATGGAGGCAAGCAGACAACTGCATCAGTCATTCTCTGTATTTGAGTGTGCATGTTGTGTCTTTATCCAAAAATGAAAAAAAAAAGAGATTCTTTTAGTAAGGATTATCCTGCACATAATTACTTTATTATCCCACCACTGTCCACAAGCACTTCTTTCTGGCACCAACCTGGTGGGGAGGAATGATGGAAGAGTGAGAAACAGGTAGAGAAAGGAGATTACGAAAAAGAGAGGCTGGGGAGATCCTTTACAGTCCAGTGGTTAGGACACAACCCTTTCACTGCCATGGCTCTGGGTTTAATCCTTGTTCATGAAACTAAAAAACATGTTGTGTGTTAGTCCGTCAGTCGTGTGAGACTCTTCTTGACCCCATGGACTGTAGCCCACCAGGCTTCTCAGTCCATGGAATTCTCCAGGCAAGGGAACTAAGATCTCACAAACAACAACAACGAAAAGACATTGATAGGCAAAACTGCTGTGATGAAAAGAGTTGAGGAGGAGTAAGGGAGATTTCCTTTTCTCCAAAGAATTGCCAACTGTGTTCTTAGGGGCCTCATTTTCTCTTCCCTGTAGTTCTCTTCCATTACTGAAAGTTAGCTGGAAATGCACCATTCATCAGCTCTGTGGGAAGAGGGAATTTCAGGAAATCTTTACACAATTGAAGTGACTTGCAAAGACAAGGTGTCACATAACTCAGGTGTCTTAGATGGAGATTAAAGTATTAAAAAGTCATTTCCAGGACCTCCCCATCATCATTCACATTTTAGTTGTAAGTCCCTATCCTGTAGTTGTAACCTTTGGAATCACTGCCATTTCAGGTAGTGGTTATTCCCTTTAACCACAGTCCACATGCCCGAATGAGGCTGAGTTCCTCTCTTTTTCCTCTCTCAACTTCACAGGTCTCTGAAATAACAAGACCCTTTCCCAACTGTGCCTCAGAGCCTTAGCTTGGCTGTAGGGGCAAAATTGCAGTCCTCCTTTTCCATTGTTTCTACCCAAGGCTTTTGGGAGCTGCTTCATTCATTCATTAATTACTTATAGAACGAATGAATGAAGCAGCCCCCAAAACAGGGAGCCTGGCAGGCTACAGTCCATGGAGTTGCAAAGAGTTAGACACGACTGAGCACAGATGTACATTGTAAGATATAAGAATGGCTTTAGGTTTCTTAAAAATTAGGAACTAGAGCACCAGGAAGCAATGTCTTCAAAATTATTTAGGGATATCATGGGATGAGAGCAGTGCCACAAATCTACAGTGCAAACAGGCCATACAGGAGAAATTCAAAAGAATGTCTTCAGAAGTTGAAATTGATAGAAGAGTCAATGTTCTCAATGCTTTCAATCTGCACATATTTGGAGAATATTTAGTTAATTGGGGAACAGGTTACAGATGAAGTAATGTCGAGTATATAGAAAATTAAGAAATTGAATAAACAAGACAATTATCAATGTGTTAGGTAGGCGTTGGTTTGAATGCTGAGAATTCAAAAGTAAATTAGACAGGCATCATCTCTGCTTAAATAACATTTGTTGGGTAGGGTCTTTATGCATTAAGCAAATGCATAAATAAAACGAATGCTTTAGACATGATAAATGTAATGAGGAAAATAAAACAGGATAATGTGATAGAAAGTGACTAGAGGGCTTCTTTGGTCAATGTTTTTATTCATTTGCCTAATCCTATTGCATATGCAAGATAGTTTGGAATTACTTCACAAATACACTATCAACAAAGCTACTAAGTAAAGTTCAAGATTTTTTTCCTTCAACTTTTGATTTGGCAAGTTTTCAATTCTACAGAAAAGTTGCATGAATAAAATAGTGAACACATGTATTCTTCATTAATATTCACCAGTTGTTAACATTTTGCCACAATTACTTGATATCTATAAACTATCAACTTTCTGTCTCCCTCTCTGCTTTAAATCATTTGGAAATTAATTGCAGACATCATGAACTCCACCCATAAGCATTTTAACATATATCCTATAAGAGCAAAAGCATTCTTGCATATATACTTACCATATTTAATATATATATGTTATATATAATATATATGTAATATATACCATATTTAATTTATATATGTACTTATCATATTTAATATATACATGGTAATATATAATTACCATATTTAGGAATTTTAACAATAACACTATTATCTATTATTTAAACAATATATATTAAAATTTCTCCAATTGTCCCAATAACGCTCAGTATAGCTTTATAAAAACAAAGAGTCAAATCATAAATTGCATGTAACTGTTCTTGTCTCTTTAGTCTCCTTTAATGTAGACTCGTCCCAGCTTTAATTTTTCTCTCACGACACTGACATTTTTGAAGAGTCCAGGTCAGCTGACTTTCAGACTGCTCCTCAATTGGAGTTTGTCTGATTGTGGAGGGCATCTCTAAAGGGGCAACTTTCAGCTGAATCCTGAATGAAAAGAAGGATTCAGCCATGCAAAGATCTGGCGAGAGTGATTTCTGGCAGAGGGAATAGGAACCACAAAGGTGCTGAGTTGGAAACAAGCTTGTTGTGTTTGAGGAAGAGAAAATAGACCAGAGGGGCTGGAGCCTAGATATTGGTGGTGCGGGGAGTGGTATGAGATAAAGTAAGATAGTTGAACTTGATCAGCTAGCTTTAAAGTCTGTTCTAGCACAAAATATCACTGATTCTGTAAATGAATCAGAGAAAGCTTCTTGGAAGAGAGCATACTTGAAGTAAGATAGTTAGACATGATTCAGAGCCCTATACATCATGGGAAAGAGTTAGAATTTTATTCTAATTGCAATAGTAAACTACTAGGAGTTTTAAACAATTTGGTGACATGATCTGATTTGAATTTTCTTTTAAAAGTAGTTTTTATTTTCTAAAAAGTTTACTTTATATGCAGTTTAAAGAGAGAAAATTATTTGTCACAGCTGTCAGTGTCCCCTGCCCCTATTATGTGCTGTGCTGTGCTGTGCTTACTCTTTGTCACTTCGTGGACTGTAGCCTGCCAGGCTCCTCTGTCCATTGGGGATTCTCCAGGCAAGAATACTGGAGTGGGTTGCTATGCCCACCTCCAGGAGATCTTTCCAACCCAGGTCTCCCACATCGAAGGTAGATTTTGACTGTCTGAGTGATCAGAGAAGCCCACTCCTATTATCTACCTCCCAAAGGCAACTACTTTCAACCCCGTTAGTCAAATAGCATGCTTATAAAGCTAATGCATAATTTTCAGATTAAAGTATCCTATGGAAAAGGGGAAGTTAGCTCATCATCACCATCAGCCATCACGCACACACAAACACAAACTTCCCATTTCACCAGCTTCCTGGTATAATTATGTCATAATTTAATTACATCCATATTCAGTGTTTATGTTATTATTACTTGGGAAATTCTATTCACAGTAAAGTTATATAGCATGCTGTGATTACCTTTGCTTTCTTGCACATCTGTTTGTTTTTATGGAGCTGATAATTGTCTTGTTTATTCAATTTCTTAAATTTTCTATATACTCGACATTACTTCATCTGTAACCTGTTCCCCAATTAACTAAATATTCTCCAAATGTGTGCAGATTGAAAGCATTGAGAACATTGACTCTTCTATCAATTTCAACTTCTGAAGACATTCTTTTGAATTTCTCCTGTATGGCCTGTTTGCACTGTAGATTTGTGGCACTGCTCTCACCCCATGATATCCCCAAGTGATTCTGAAGACATTGCTTCCTGGTGTTCTAGCTCCTAACTTTTAAGAAACCTAAAGCCATTCTTATATCTTACAATGTGCATCTGTGCTCAGNTCTGAAGACATTCTTTTGAATTTCTCCTGTATGGCCTGTTTGCACTGTAGATTTGTGGCACTGCTCTCACCCCATGATATCCCCAAGTGATTCTGAAGACATTGCTTCCTGGTGTTCTAGCTCCTAACTTTTAAGAAACCTAAAGCCATTCTTATATCTTACAATGTGCATCTGTGCTCAGTCATGTCTAACTCTTTGCAACTCCATGGACTGTAGCCTTCCAGGCTCCCTGTCCATGGGATTCTCTAGGCAAGAATACTGGAGTGAGTTGCCATTTCCTACTCCACGGGATCTTCCCGACCAAGGGATTGAACCCATGGATCCTGCAGCTCTTGCATTGGCAGACAGATTCTTTATCACTGAGCTACCTGGGATATCTTATAAGTGACCTTCAGTTTTTTTCTTCTCTGGAAGTTGTTAGGTTTTTTGTTTTGCCTTTAATATGCAATATCACACTGAAATACCCTAGTGCTTATCTATTTTCTTCCATTGTGGTGGGCATTTTGTGGGCCCTTTAAATTTTAAAACTGTCCTTTAAATTATGATAAACTTTCTTTATTTATTTCATATTTTTTCTCTCCCACTTTTCTGACTTATTTTTTAGAAGTCATGTTATTCTTATATTGGGCTTCCTGCACTGATCTTGTAATTTGCTTATATTTTATTTTCTATCTCTTTTTATCTCTTTGTCTGTTTTACTTCTGAAGGATTTCCTCAGTTTTATCTTCCAAACCTTCTGCAATACTGAAACTGGCTACCCAGAGTTAGCACAGACTTCACTGGTTAGGTGCACAGTTCCCAATAAGATCACCCTCCTTTGATACACCAGCCAAAATTCAGGGGTCTCCATGTGACTCATATTTCTGACCAACTGATTACAAACTTAGGGGTTCCCAGTATCCCCTCAGATTTGTTAATTCCCTAGAACAACTCACATAACTCAGGAAAGTGCTATGCTTGCAATTACATTTTTATTATAAAGGATGCAAATCAGGACTAGTCAAATGAAGAGATTCATAGGATGAAGTCTGGGTTGGGGGGGAGTCCCGAAAATGAAGTTTCCATACCCTTCCTCCCATGATTCCATGGGATCAGGATGCATTGCTTTCCTGGCATATTGATGTATTCACCAATCAGGAAGCTCACCTGAACTTTCCTGTCCAGATTTTTTATTGTGGTTTCATTATGTAGATATGTTTGGTTGAATTTGAACTCAATCTCCAGCTCTCCATTCCCTCCCCAGATATCAAGTTGGACTTATATAATCTGGCTCAAAGCCCTGCCTCTCTAGTCACATGGTTGGTCATTCCAGCATGGCCAGCTCCCATCCTGAAACTATCTAGAGTCATACCATCAGTTACCTAATTAGCATAAATTTAGGCACAGTCCCAGAGGCTTACCATGAATAACAAAGACAATCTTATCACTCAAGAAATTCCAAGAGTTTAGAAGCTCCATCCCAGGATCCTGGGATAGAGACCAAATTCCTTATTTTATGACAATTTCTAATAAGAAATTCAAAAGCAGGAATTTTTGAGAGTAATTTTTTGTTTTCTGAGTGTTCTCTCCCCCCACCCTTATGTATCATCCTGTTCTTGGTTGGTGGAGGCATCAGCTTCTGGAATCTCCTTGAGGATAATATTTTTTTTCTCTCCCTATTTCTTTTAAGTTTTTTATTTTTTTGTTGGTTTAGATCTCTACCTTGATATCAGAGACTTTCCTCAGATACCTCATCATCTTTAGCTTTCTGCTCATATTTATGAGTAAGTTCCTAAAAATTGTGATTAGAAGATCAGGGTGCTTAGTTGAGACTTGTAGACTATCTCAGTACGTGAATTTTTAATTGCTGTATAACAAATTACCACAAACTTTGTGGCTTAAAATGACACATTGATTATCTCACAGTTTCTATGCATCCAGGTGGGTAGAGCATAGCTGGGTCTTTTGTTCAAGGTCTCACAGGGTGAATCAAGGTGTGGGTCAAGATGCATTCTCATCTAAAAATTTGGGGAAGAATTTGCTTTCAGACTCATTCAGTTTTTTTGGCAGAATTTATTTCCTTGTGACCATATACTTGAGGAACCTGGCTTATTGATAGCTATTGGCTGGAGGTCGCCCTTAGATCCTAGAAGCCACCCACACAGTTCCTTAAGGCTGCTGGCAGTTCTTTGCCATGTGGAATTACCCAGCATGACTTCTTATTTCATTTAGTTCAGAAGAAGAGACTCTGGCTCCAATCTGCTAAGCAGAACCTTATATATCATAACTTAAAGATGGGAATGAATCACCTTTGCCATATTCCATTGGTTAGAAGCAAGTCACAGGTTCAACAGCATTTAAGAAAAGAAAATTATACAAAGCATGAATATCAGGAGGTGTGACTCATTGACGATCATCTTAGGGTCTATCTATCATGAGAAGCTTCACTGCAAGATGATCTGGTTGAGTCATTTCATTGGACAACCACATATGCCAGTGTCTTTAAGTCTTTTCTTAGATTTCTCATATTCTTAAAGGAGAATATTCCAATATTCTGCCTGATGGCTGACTGCCAGCATTCTGAGAACCAAGTGAGATAAGGGACTAGGGGTCTCAACCATCAAAATGTGCAATTTTTAAGTTTTCCATGTAATACCTCTGCCTCAGCTATGCTCAATGTTTCCCCAGTCCAGACAACTTCTGTTTTATTCTCTCTAGGGAATAAACCTCACATCTTCTGGTAGGGAGGAGGGTAGAGACAATCACCTAACTGTGTGAAGTTTTTTAGGGGATCTTGGGATCTAACCTCAGATATGCAGATGACACCACCCTTATGGCAGAAAGTGAAGAGGAACTAAAAAGCCTCTTGATGAAAGTGAAAGNAGGCTGTATATTGTCACCCTGCTTATTTAACTTATATGCAGAGTACATCATGAGAAATGCTGGGCTGGAAGAAACACAAGCTGGAATCAAAATTGCTGGGAGAAATATCAATAACCTTAGATATCCAGATGACACCACCCTTATGGCAGAAAGTGAAAAGGAGCTAAGAAGCCTCTTGATGAAAGTGAAAGAGGAGAGTGAAAAAGTTGGCTTAAAGCTCATCATTCAGAAAATGAAGATCATGGCATCTGGTCCCATCACTTCATGGGAAATATATGGGGAAACAGTGGAAACTGTCAGACTTTATTTTGGGGGGCTCCAAAATCACTGCAGATGGTGACTGCAGCCATGAAATTAAAAGACGGTTACTCTTTTGAAGAAAAGTTATGACCAACCTAGATAGCATATTCAAAAGCAGAGACATTCTTTTGCCGACTAAGGTCCGTCTAGTCAAGGCTATGGTTTTTCCTGTGGTCATGTATGGATGTGAGAGTTGGACTGTGAAGAAAGCTGAGTGCCGAAGAATTGATGCTTTTGAACTGTGGTGTTGGAGAAGACTCTTGAGAGTCCCTTGGACTGCAAGGAGATCCAGCCAGTCCGTACTGAAAGACATCAGCCCTGGGATTTCTTTGGAAGGAATGATGCTAAAGCTGAAACTCCAGTACTTTGGCCACTTCATGCGAAGAGCTGACTCATTGGAAAAGACTTTGATGCTGGGAGGGATTGGGGGCAGGAGGAGAAGGGGACGACAGAGGATGAAATGGCTGGATGGCATCACTGACTCGATGGACGTGAGTCTGATTGAACTCAGTTGGTGATGGACAGGGAGGCCTGGAGTGCTGCAATTCACGGGATCGCAAAGAGTCAGACATGACTGAGTGAATGAACTGAACTGAACTGAACTGAGGAAAGAAGAGAAGTGAAAAGCAAGGGAGAAAGGGAAAAATATACCCAAGTTAATGCAGGGTACCAGAGAATAACAAGGACAGATAAAAAGGCCTTAAGTGAACAATACAAAGAAGTAGAGGAAAACAAGAGAATATGAAAGACTAGAGATCTCTTCAAGAAAATTGGAGATATCAAGGGAACTTTTCATGTAAGGATGGGCATGATAAGGACAGAAATGTTAAGGACCTAACAGAAGCAGAGAAATTAAGAAGAGATGGCAAGAATACACAGAAGAACTCTACCAAAAAATGTCTTAATGACTGGGATAACCATAATGGTATGGTCACTCACCTAGAGCCAGACATCCTGGAGTGTGAAATCAAACAAAGCTAGTGGAGGTGATGGAATTCCAGCTGAGCTAATTAAAATCCTAAGAGATGATTCTGTTAAAGTCTTGCATTCAATATTTCAGCAAATTTGGAAAACTCAGCAGTGGCCACAGGACTGGAAAATGTCAGTTTTCACCTCAATCCCAAAGAAGGGCAGTGCCAAAGAATGTTCAGACTACCAGACAATTGTGCTCATTTTTCATGACAGCAAGGTTATACTCAAAATCCTTCAAGCTACGATTCAGCAATACGTGAACTGAGAATTTCCAGATGTACAAGCTGCATTTAGAAAAGGCAGAGGAACCAGAGATCAAGTTGCCAACCTTTGTTGGATCATAGAGAAAGAAAGGGAATTCCAGAAAACATCTACTTCTGCTTCATTGACTAAGCCAAATCCTTTGATTGTGTGGATGACAACACGTTGTGGAAAACTCTTAAAGAGATAGGAATATCAGACCACCTTACCTGTTTTGTGAGAAATCTGTATGTGGGTCAAGAAACAACTGTTAGAACCTTACATGGAACAATGGAGTAGTTCAAAATTGGGAAAGGAGTACATCAAGTCTGTATATTGTCACCCTGCTTATTTAACTTATATGCAGAATACATCATGAAAAATGCCGAGCTTGATGCAACACAAGCTGGAATCAAAACTGCAGGGAGAACTATCAATAACTTCTGACATGCAGATGACACCAACCTTATCTCAGAAAGCAAAAAGGAACTAAAGAGCCTCTTGATGAAAGTGAAAAAGGAGAGTGAAAAAGATGGCTTAGAACTCAACATTCAAAACACAAAGATCATGGCATCTGGTCCCATCACTTCATGGCAAATAGATGGGCAAATAATGGAAACAGTGATAGACTTTATTTTCTTGGGCTCCAAAATCACTGCAGATGGTGGCTGCAGCTTGCTCCTTGGAATGAAAGTTATGACCATCCTAGACAGCATATTAAAAAGCAGGCATTAATTTTCAGACAAACTTCTGTCAAGTTGAAGTTATAGTTTTTCCCGTAGTCATGTATGGAAGTGAGAGTTGGACCATAAAGAAAGCTGAGCATTGAAGAATTTGTGCTTTTGAACTGTGGACTTGGAGAAGACTCTTGAGAGTCCCTTGGACTGCAAGGAGATCAAACTAGTCAATCCTAAAGTAAATCAGTCCTGAATATTCATTGGAAGGACTGATGCTGAAGCTCCAATACTTTGGTCACCTGACGCGAAGAACTGACTCACTGGAAAAGACCCTGATGCTTGGAAAGATTGAAGGCAGGAAGAGATGGGGATAACAGAGGATGAGATGGTTGGATGGCATCACCGACTTGATGGACATGAGCTTGAGAAAGCTCTGGGTGTTGGTGATGGACAGGGAGGCCCAGCATGCTTCAGTCTATGGGGTGGCAAAGAGTTGGACATGACTGAGTGACTGAACTGAACAGAGTACATCACGTAAGGTGCTGGGCTGGATGAATTACAGGCTGCAATCAAGATTACTGGGAGAAATATCAACAACCTCAGATGCAGATGATACCACTCTAACGGCAGAAATGGAAGAGGAACTAAAGAGCCTCACAATGAGGGTGAAAAAGGAGAGTGAAAAAGTCTGCTTAAAACTCAACATTCAAAAAACTAAGTCATGGCATCTGGCCCCATGACTTGATGGCAAATGGAAGGGGGAGAAAGTGGAATCAATGACCCATTTTATTTTCTTGATCTCCAAAATAACTTCAGACGTTGACTGTGGCCATGAAATGAAAAGATGTTTGCTTCTTGGAAGGAAAACTATGACAAAGCTAAACAGCATATTAAAAAGCAAGACATCACTTTGCCAACAAAGGTCCATATAGTCAAAGCTATAGTTTTTCCACTAGTCATGTATGGATCTTCCCAACCCAGAGGCTGAACCCAGGTCTCCCACACTGCTGGCAGATTCTTTAAGAAGAATCTTTTTTTTTTTTTTTTACTTTATTTTGCTTTACAATACTGTATTGGTTTTGCCATACGTTGACATGAATCTGCCACGGGTGTACATGAGTTCCCAATCTTGAACCCCCCTCCCACCTCCCACCCCATATTATCTCTCTGAATCATCCCTGTGCACCAGCCCCAAGCATCCTGTATCCC
>SJYX01023208.1:28194-45106 GCA_006410675.1 Oreotragus oreotragus
TCATTACCATCTTTCTAAATTCCATATATATGTGTTAGTATACTGTATTGGTGTTTTTCTTTCTGGCTTACTTCACTCTGTATAATCGGCTCCAGTTTCATCCACCTCATTAGAATTGATTCAAATGTATTCTTTTTAATGGCTGAGTAATACTCCAGAAGGCAATGGCACCCCACTACAATACTCTTGCCTGGAAAATCCCACGGACGGAGAAGCCTGGTGGGCTGTAGTCCATGGGATCGCTAAGAGTTGGACACAACTGAGCGACTTCACTTTCACTTTTCACTTTCATGCATTGGAGAAAGAAATGGCAACCCACTCTAGTTTTCTTGCCTGGAAAATCCCAGGGACAGGGGAGCCTGGTGGGCTGCCATCTATGGGGTCGCATAAAGTCGGACATGACTGACACGACTTAGCAGTAGCAGCAGCAGTGTATGTACTACAGCTTTCTTATCCATTTGTCTGCTGATGGACATCTAGGTTGTTTCCATGTCCTGGCTATTATAAACAGTGCTGTGATGAACATTGGGGTACATGTGTCTCTTTCAATTCTGGTTTCCTCGGTGTGTATGCCCAGCAGTGGGATTGCTGGGTCATAAGGCAGTTCTATTTGCAATTTTTAAAGGAATCCCCACACTGTTCTCCATAGTGGCTGTAATAGTTCTTTTTTAAAAAAACATTCTTTAAAGAGAAGGCTAAGTGCCCAAGAAATGATGCTTTCAAATTGTGGTGTAGAGAAGACTCTTGAGAGTCTCTTAGAGACTGTCAAAGAGATCAAACCAATCAATCCTAAAGGAACTCAACCCTGAACAGTCATTGGAAGGACTGATGCTGGGGCTGAAGCTCCAATACTTTGGCCACCTGATACAAAGAACCCATTCATTGGGAAAAACTCTAATGCTGGGAATGACTAAAGGCAAAGAAGAAGAAGGTGACAGAGGATGAGATGGTTGGATAGCATCACTGACTCAGTGGACATGAATTTCAGCAAACTCCAGGAGATAGTGAAGGACAGGGAATACTAGTTTGCTGCTGTCCATAAGGTCACAAAGATTTGGACATGACCTAGCAATTGAACAACAACAACAAAAGCACATTATTTCTCTTACTAATTTTTATAACAAATATACAGCACTTCAGCTATGTCATGGGACAAATTGTATTTGTGGATGTACCTGTTATACTACCCATCTTTAGCAAGTTCCTGATATGAAGTGCACTCTAAGTTTCAAGCAAAGTTTGCCTTACAACCAAACTTTAAGAATCACCACTTAGTTTTCAGTTTTCTATATGTCTGTTTCTTGCCTCATCAAATACTCCATTTTGCACCACAAAGTCAGGAACTCTGCCATTTTCATCTCTTATCCATCCCCAGTGTTCCCTTGACACTGGGCTAGGCACACAATCTACATCTTCTTCAAAGAGGACAGAGTTCAAATAAGAATTCAGTCAAATGGCAAAATACACCTGTATTCTCCAACACTGTTCTTTCCACTTTCTTTCTTCCTTTACCACCACACTTCTTAAAAAGTTGTCTGTCAGGACAAGTCACTTGACCTCTCTGACTTTGTTTCTACATCTGTATCCTGGGAACACAGTAATTTACTTAACTGATGTAAAATGTCAAGGACAATGTCTGGCTATTTAATAAAAGTGGTCCATCATTATTATCTCTATTCTTGGTTATCACTGAATTATTGTTTCTGATATGCAAGTCAGACAACCCCACTCCTGGTGTGATAGAAGGAGAAAAGGATTAAGCACCAGTGTCTGAGATGGTTACTCCATGGATTTCAGAGTTTAGTCTTCATAACTGCCTTGAAGATCCCTGATGGACTCAGAAGTGCTCCTCAGTCTTGATTTGCAGAGAAGTCTTTATGCCTATAAAAGGCACACAGAAAGAGCAATATTCCCAGCATGTATTAATTCAGATGATTCCAGGAAGGACTCATACCCTACAGAATAACATTCCCTCTAGGTTAGGGAGCTTTTTATGTAGGTAGAAGGTTTACTTAAACCAAAGGAGTCAGTAGGTCTATGGACCTTACTCTCCAGACGGGAGTTCCTACACTGTAATTGTGCTTACGGTAAAGCGTCTGTCTACAATGCGGGAGACCTGGGTTCGACCCCGGGGTTGGGAAGATCCCCTGGAAAAGGAAATGGCAATTCACTCCAGTACTATTGCCTGGAAAATCCCATGGACAAAGGAGCTTTGTAAGCTACAGTCCACAGTGTTGCAAAGAGTCGAACATGACTGAGCGACTTCACTTTCACTTTATCAGAAACCAAAGCACTCTCATATATGTATCTTTACTTATGTGTATATTATGTAAACCACAGTACAATATACAAAAATAAATACTAAATGTGAGATTCAGATAAAAAGCTTCTGTTGCTAATTATTGCATCTCAGTGTACAACAGACTCTCAGGGCAAGTTTTGTTATTGGAATGTTTATAAATCCATAATGCAAAGTAAACACAAAAGGGTAATCTCTCAGTCTCCACTTCCTTTCCTCCCATTTGTGTCTCAACCCCGTTGGCCTGGGTTGCTTCTGGTGCAATTCTACTGAATATGCTCTCTAGTATTGAATCATGTCATCATCTTTTTTTACCTCTATATAGTAGTTGACACTGGGGACCAGGCCTTTCATATCTCCAGGTTTTCCTTCTATCTCTCTCATTATTCATTCTCCTCCTTCAACAATTTGTCTTCCTGTGCCTATCCCTTAAAGATTGCTGTTTCCAGTGGTCCTAGTCACAATGCCCGTTTTATATGTCTGCAAACTTTCCCAGGGAAATCTTCTCTACACTCATGGCCACAACTACTACATTGATGATATGTACATTTTTACCTCCAACCTACACTTCTCTCCTCTACTCTAGACCCGTGTGTTCAACTATCTACTGGGTCTCTTCAACCAATTTATGGCCCTGTCATCTATCAAGTCACCTAAACTGGAAATCTGGGAATCACACAAAACTTTTTCTTCTCCCCAGTAACTACATTCAATTAGCCACAAAATGCTGTTATAATCTTCTTTAGAATTGCCTCTTAATCATATTCCCTCCTCATTATTTCCACTGTCACTGCCTTTGTTGTGACCCTTACCACCTCTCACTTGGATTTTGCTGACAGCCTTCTAATTGCTCTCCCAGCATTCATTCTTGCCTCTTTCCAAACTGTCCTCCATGTAGTTGTTGGAGTGAAATTTGTCAATTGTCAATAATGTTGTCTGATGTTTCTGCCTGTGAACATTCAATGCTGTCCAAGTTCTTTAAGGAGGTCCTTCATAATCACCCTAACTTCCCCTTCTAGCAAGATCATTTGACATTGCTTCAGTCAATCTGAACTTGTTACAGATCCTTGAACATTCTGCTGCTGCTGCTGTTAAGTTGCTTCAGTCGTGTCTGACTCTGTGCGACATAGACGGCAGCCCACCAGGCTCCACCGTCCTCGGGATTCTCCAGGCAAGAACACTGGAGTGGGTTGCCATTTCCTTCTCCAATGCATAAAAGTGAAAAGTGNCTGTAGCCCACCAGGCTCCTCTGTCCATGGAAATCTCCAGGCAAGAATACTGGAGTGGGTTGCCATTCCTTTTTCCAGGGGATCTTCCCAACCCAGAGATCAAACCCAGGTCTCCCACATTGCAGGCACATTCTTTACCATCTTGAGCCACCAGGGAAGCCCTCAATGGAATATTATTCAACTTTAAAAAGGAATTAAATTTTGATACATACCACAATATGGATAAACTCTGAAACATTGTGCTTAATGAAATAAGAAGAAATTACTGCATGATTCTACCTAATGAGATACCTAGTATAGTCAGATTCATAGAGACAAAGTAGAATAGAATGGTGCTTGGCAAGGGCTGGTGGAGGAGAATGAAGAGTTACTTATTTTATATATGGATACAAAGTTTCAGTTTTGAAAGGTGAAAAAAACATTGTGAATATATTTAATATAAAAGAAAATGAGTTACTTGTTTTGTTATCTATGGATACAAAGTTTCAGTTTTGAAAGATGAAAGCTTTAGATATGAACAGATGTTAAGAATCTGAAAACATTGTGAATATACTTAATACAACTGAATTGTGTTCTTAAGAATAGTAAATAGTTGGAATCAAGATTGCCGGGAGAAATATCAATAACCTCAAATATGCAGATGACACCACCCTTATGGAAGAAAGTGAATAGGAACTAAAAAGCCTCTTGATGAAAGTGAAAGAGGAGAGTGAAAAAGTTGGCTTAAAGCTCAACATTCAAACAAAGATTATGGCATCCGGTCCCATCAGTTCATGGGAAATAGATGGGGAAACAGTGGAANTAGGAACTAAAAAGCCTCTTGATGAAAGTGAAAGAGGAGAGTGAAAAAGTTGGCTTAAAGCTCAACATTCAAACAA
This sequence comes from Oreotragus oreotragus, assembly GCA_006410675.1. Classification (NCBI taxonomy): domain Eukaryota; kingdom Metazoa; phylum Chordata; class Mammalia; order Artiodactyla; family Bovidae; genus Oreotragus; species Oreotragus oreotragus. The sequence continues at coordinate 32,601 of SJYX01023208.1, forward strand.
AGATTATGGCATCCGGTCCCATCAGTTCATGGGAAATAGATGGGGAAACAGTGGAAACAGTGTCAGACTTTACTTCTTGGGCTCCCAAATCACTGCAGATGGTGATTGCAGCCATGAAATTAAAAGACTTTCTTGGAAGGAAAGTTATGACCAACCTAGATAGCATATTCAAAAGCAGAGACATTACTTTGCTGACTAAGGTCCATCTAGTCAAGGCTATGGTTTTTCCAGTAGTCATGTATGGATGTGAGAGTTGGACTGTGAAGAAAGCTGAACGCTGAAGAATTGATGCTTTTGAACTGTGGTGTTGGAGAAGACTCTTAAGAGTCCTTTGGACTGCAAGGACATCCAACCAATCCATTCTAGAGGAGATCAATCCTGGGAAGGAATGATGCTAAAGCTGAAACTCCAGTACTTAAGCCACCTCATGCGAAGAGTTGATACATTGGAAAAGACTCTGATGCTGGGAGGGATTGGGGGCAGGAGGAGAAGGGGACGACAGGATGAGATGGCTAGATGGCATCACAGACTTGATGGACGTGAGTCTGAGTGAACTCCAGGAGTTGGTGATGTACAGGGAGGCCTGGCGTGCTGCAATTCATGGAGTTGCAAAGAGTCAGACACAACTGAGCGACTGAACTGAAAGATAGTAAATTTTAACTGATTTCTATTGTTTGTTTCAGACTTCAGATTAATTATATGATTTTAAAATATAAGACAAGGCATGTTTTCTTTCATCATAAAGATTCTCATGTGTTTGTTTTTTTTACTCTTTTAGGCTTTATAGGCCATTTTATCTTCAGCTGACCAATATGCCTTTTATAAACTATTCTATTCAGAAGCCCTCCAGCCCATTTGATGTAGAGAAGCCATCTAGCACCCAAAAGCAAACTCAGGTTAAACTAAGGTTGGTTTTACCTTCAAGCAATTTTTAATCTTTTTTAATAAATACTTTAAATACTTCATTTAATGCTGTGGAGGGGGTGGTGTGTGAGTGATCACTATTAAGGTTTCTCCTTTGGATATTTTTAATGCCCCTTTGCTAGATTTAAAGTCTGAATTTTTTTCATTGTATCACATTTAGACACTTTGGATTGGGGTTCAAGAGGAGAAGCTAAAAAATATTTATGAATAATTAAAATACATTGTTTCTCTTCAGTGATGAGATAATTCTCCTGAATAATCATTAATTCTCTTTTTGCTTCTTAATTTCTTAAAAAGAAAAATGGTTAGAAGTATTTGTTTATATAAATCTCTGCAGATTATAGCAGATGCTGTTTAAAGTCTAGGACTGCAAATTTTTTTTTTTAAGTATTCCCTGTGTTCAGTAGTTAATCTTTTACCATGTATTTCTATCAGGATCCAAACAGATGGTGATAAATGTGGAATTCCAGTTCAATTCCAGTTAAAAGAGAAGAAAAAAAAGGGATATTGTGAATGTTGCTTGCAGAAATATGAAGATCTTGACATTGTAAATATGATTTTGTATTCAGGGGGTTGATATTTCTAAAACTATGAATAATATTTGCTATATAAATTTTAGCTTATTCTTTTGATTGTGGTTGGTAGCTTTGTAATTATAAAGTAGCATATACTTCTTTTTGATAGAATTATCTTAAATTTTAAGAACCCCAAGTGGGGAAATATATATTGAATAGTCATTTTTATCCAGTCAACAAATATTTATTGAGCGGTTACTGTGTACCAATCACTGCTCTGAGTGAAAAGCATCATACAAAAGAGACCAATTCCTGACCCTCGTGAAGATTACATTCAGTGGAAGGGGAGGAGAGAGAGGTAACCATAGGGTAAAAGAATAGTGAGGTATATAGAGAGAGCATTAGATCAGTGCTATGAGAAAGCAGGAATAGAAGATGTTGCTGTTTATTTAGAGTAGACAAGGAATTCCTAATAAGGTGATATTTGAGTAGAGACCTGTGTGACTTTGAGGGCACAGACTTGTGAATATTGAAATAAGCTGTGCAGAAGTGGTAAAGTAAACTGAGGGATCACAGAACAGATGTTGGTGGAATAAACAGTGGTAGTAGAAGTGATCAGACATGGCGAGACTGGATGCAATTTAAGCTGGGGCCAAGAAGGCTTGCGAATTGATCAGATGTTGGGGGAGAGAGGAGACGACGGGCCATGGCTGTGAAGTACAGTATTTCAGTCTTTAGCAATTTACAAATGGGCAAGAGATCTACTAATGGGAGGATGAGAAGAAAGGGCAAACTTTTTTTTTTGCAATAGCAGAAAGAGAAATAGTTGAAAATGTATGTGGGATGAAGAGAAAATGGGAACAATTACAATTTGTAAACTGATTTAAAAAAAGCAAAATAGCTTTGGATCCAGGCTAGCCCAGGTTTGAATCCTGGCTTCCTGCCTATGTGACTTTAGATAATACCTGGCACTATGCTTGTTAAACATTAGCTGTTATTGTTTGAATGTTAATTTTTAAAATAATAGGTAGGTCTGTTTTGGTACTTGGTTTTGGTAGAAGATAGTGGAAAAGTTGAGAAAAAGTACTTGAAATACCTGATTCATAAACTATCTCTGTCTTCAAATTGAAGTTTGTTTTATAATAGAAGTTTGTGTTGAATTTTTGTGTTCAGTTTAATTAATAAAGGAGGAAAATAGTTTTAAATTATTTTTAATCAGAAGCTGAACTTTCTCAAAAATATTTCGTCTTAAGTTTTATCTCAATACACTGAACTTATTCACTTTGTTCTTGACCACCCTTAAAATGAAGAAGACCGTCTCGGTACTCTCTGTCATAAGAACTGGGTAATTGAGATCATTATTTGCTTATCTCAAAAATGTTTTTATTCCCAGCATTAGTTGTGCTTTTTTTTTTTTTTAATTTATCTTCTAGATTCTTAATCTGGGTTCTTATATGTTAAATAACATTTCATGTATTTAATATTTTATAAGGTTTACCTAATTTACTACTTGGTGATAATTATATAGGGATAAAATAATGTAAAGAGAAGTCTTTCCAAAAATATTAGCATACTCTAAATGCTCAGTATTTCTGTTTTTCTTCAGCTTTATTTCATTTTCTGATGTAACTCCCTCATTTTCAGTTCCCTTAAAACCACAAATTCATTAGTACTTGATTCTTCTCATTGGAAAATGGAAGACTGAAAACCAAAGTAGTTTTAGTGGTTTCTGAGAAGATAACTTTTATTCTACTTATTTTAAGTTCTGATAAAGGATATTTCTTTGGAGTAGTTATTAGAAACTTAATTTTAAGGGCAAGAAGATACTAGAAAACCTGAACAAAAAAGCATCTATTACTTTTAAAATATAATTATTATATACTTTTTTGTTTTAGCATCTTCTGAGTGAGCAACACAGAAACTTTGCACAGAGTAATCACTATCAAGTTGTTGATGACATTGTATCTAAGTTAGTTTTTGACTTTGTGGAATACGAAAGGGACACGCCTAAAAAGAAAAGGTAATTTATCAACCTAAATTTTAAGACCATCAGACTATTAAACTAAAAAATAAATCCAAAATTTTCTGTTCTTACAAGGATTATAATTTCAGGATATAAATATGGTTAAGAACTTATTACTTGCACCACCAAAAGTGCTTACCTTAGATTAAGGCTCTCTTCTTAACATAGCTGAAAAGAGGAGTTGGCAAAAAATACAAAGAATTGTTTTAGGCTTTGTGAACTACAAGATAGCTATTGCAGCTACTCAGCTTTGCCTCTGCACGATGAAAGCAGCCACAGACAATAAGTAAATGAGTGTGGCTGTGTCCCAATAAAACTTTTATTTAAAAAACGGATGGCACACTAGATAGATTTGGCCCCTCATCTAGACCATCTACTTGGACCCAAAAAATAGAACTTTTTGTTATTCTTAAGGAGTTTTAAGAAATTCTTCTACTTTCGTTAAATCTTTATACTTTTTCTAGATATTTCTGCTCTGCTTGCTGATAAAAGTTGTGTCAGCACCTTTAATAAATATTAAGTGTGATACAGTAATTGTACATTGACAAACTAAGCCTCATTAAGATTATACCAATAAATCTAAAACTTTTAAAAATGCTTTCATGTGGATAAACCCTAGAATTGGCAATAATGCAATAGGTTATTTAATCCTTATATCTGGTTTTAGACCAATCATAAAGGCATAAAGACTACTAAACATCATATTTCTGTAACATTCAGAATGATTGCTCATGACTGATTTAATAAAATATTTGGGGAGGAAGCATATCTTCAACTATTAAAACGTATATAGGCTACGGTAAGAATGTGGAATTTCCTAAAAACTCATTCTGCAGCAAAATTCTACACTGGTACTCATACATAAACTGCTGCTGCTAAGTCACTTCAGTCGTGTCCGACTCTGTGCGACCCCATAGACGGCAGCCCACAAGGCTCCTCCGTCCCTGGGATTCTCCAGGCAAGAACATTGGAGTGGGTTGCCATTTCCTTAATCAGTATCCTATTACCTGTACCATTTTTATCTCTACATGCAAGTCACCTAAATATCTCTGGACTTTCAAAGGAGAGAGTGGTATTGGACTAGTGTTTTTATATTTTATATCCTCCATTTATTCAAGAGGAATCTTAAGTGAAAGTATCAACAAAATAAGTAGGAAAGGAACCATTCTGGTTTTGAAGGGGCAGTTGGAATTCTGTATTTTTCTTCATTATCTATAACATGTATAACATAAAACATAATTAGTGAGCTGTTGTAACCACATGGCTCAGTGGTAAAGAATCTACCTGCCAATGCAGGAGACATAGGTTCAAGCCCTGGATTGGGAAGATTCCCTGGAGGAGGAAATGGCAACCCACTCCAGTATTCTTGCCTAGGAAATCCCATAAACAGAGGAGCCTGGCAGGCTCCAGTCTATGGGGTCACAAAGAGTAGGATATGACTTAGTGATTGAGTGTGCACACACAATACAAAATAGCATCTCAGGAATATTAAGAGGCTCTATGAAGTGGCTTCCCTAGTGGCTCAGACAGTAAAGCGTCTTCCTGCAATGCGGGAGACCCAGGTTCAATCCTTGGTCTGGAAAGATACCCTGGAGAAGGAAATGGCAACCCACTCCAGTACTCTTGCCTGGAAAATTCCGTGGACAGAAGAGCCTTGTAGGCTACAGTCCATGGGGTCGCAAAGAGTTGGACATGACTGAGCGACATCACTCACTCATGAAGAAGAGAGTTTCAGATCAAGTATGTGTATGAAACTTAGGGACTACTAATTTGTCATGTTTAGAAGTATGTTACAAGGTTTCTGGTTCATTATAATATAGTATATTTAAATATAAATCAAAATATAGAAGTTAAGAAAATTTTCAAGATAATAATTAGGAGCAGACCCAAATCCCTTCACTATCATCTTTCTTTGATTTATATGGTCAAAGCAGTTTTAAATACCAAGTTCAAGATACTGCTTGCCTGTGGTAGAAAGTTGGAGAATGTGGATAAGTAGTGGCACACTAGAGTTTTTAGCTATACCTGTAAAGTTTCATTACTTCAAAACATCTAAAGCAAACTTGGCTAAAGGTTTAAGAGTTCTATATTTTTGTAATGTTTTCTTAATTAAATAAGTTTCATAAACAGGTTTAAAAGATACTCAAAGAGTTTTGATAGCAATTATTTTAATTTTTTCCTTTTTTTTTTTCTTTGAAGAATAAAATACAGTGTTGGATCCCTTTCTCCTATTATTGCAAATGTTGTGAAAAGGTCTGGAACTAAAGAGCTGGAATTGCTGCATAATTCTCAGAAAGACTCCAGGGAAAATGTATATATGAGGGAGCAGGGTTTCCTATGTAAAAAACCTGTTCAGGAACCTGAACAAAAGTCTGTGTCTTCTTCAGAACATACCCTCCACCATTCTAGTGAACTGAGAGAACTTGATGATAAAACATCTCATAAATGTTACATGTTAAATCCAGCTGAAAATAACATAAAACAAAATTTTACACTTCTGCCTGCATGTAAAAATAAACAAAAATGCGTTCTTGATGTTTCTGAACACAAGTCAATTCTAAATGGAACTGACTTGGAAGTTCAGGTAGACCACTGGCCCCAGGGGCCGCAGACATCTATGCCGGCTTCTAAGCTCAGTGCAGATGGCGGCGCCTCTCCGCGGAAGCAGCCAGATGCCGTGCTTTTTCCAGCAAAGGATCTGGACGAAAAGGACCTTTGTTCGATGTTTCATCGTGATTCTGATCTGTTAGCGATAAACAGTTCACAGGAGCACCTAACAATTTGGGCAGAAATTCCATCCGAAAGCCCTCCTGAGGAACCCAACACGTGTGACATCAAGAGTATGGATAGTTTGCCTTCTGGTAAAATCTGTCGGAAAGTGAAAATACCATTAGGAAGAAATAAAAAAGAAAACCTGGAACCAAATGTGGAGTTAGATAAGAAAAGAACTGAATTTCTTACTACACAAGAAGAAAACAGAATTTGTAGCTCACCAGTACAATCCCTACTGGATTTATTTCAGACTAGTGAAGAGAAATCAGAATTTTTGGGTTTCACAAGCTATACTGAAAAGAATAACATATGTGATGTTTTAGATATTTGGGAAGAGGAAAATTCAAATCTGTTAACAATGTTTTTCTCTTCCCCTTCAACTTCTACATTTACTGGCTTTTAGATTTAAAATAAATGCCTTTCAGAAGCAATGAAGATCATATTCTTGACTTCTTTATAAATATATATAAAAATTCTTAGTTTGGGGAATGGGGGTTTGCCAGTTTTGTTTACAGAACCAAATGTAAATATTAACAATAAAGGTGATTTTACATTTTTCTATAGAATTGCATACCTATTTTTAAAAAATTATGGAATAAACTTGTGACTCTACATACTGTGTTCATAATTGTTTTCTAAGAATTTTTATGAATAGTAAGTTTGCTTTATGTCAGTGAAAACTAGTTTCAAGTGAAATTCAGAGAATATGAAAATTTAGCATTATAAATTAGGTACACTGGTTTTATGTATTGTCTATTAAAATAATTTCCATAATATTGCTTTTAAAACCTCATTTTCACACAAAACAAACAAATGTATTTCAGTGTCTTGAGTTCTAGAAATCATCACCACCAGAAACGTTGACACTTGAAGGTGAGCTTGGTGGACCATGCTGGGGTGCTGGCACTGAGGAGTTATTTGTAGCTCACTAGAAGCTGTGAGGAAAAAAAACAGGCTAGCTTATGAAATGAAACAATTTTTCTTACCTTTGGAAATACTTTCTTCCAAAATTAATTCTTTCATCCCTAGTTTGGGGGACTTTCCTGGTGGTCTGGTGGCTGATGCAGCGGGCCTGGGTTCCATCCCTGGTCAGGGAACTAGATCCCACATGCTGCAACTAAGGATCCCAAATCCCACAACCAAGACTTAGTGCAAATATTTTGTAGAAAATAGTAGTTTTTAAAAATCCCTAATTTGGCATCAAGAAATGAGAAAAGGGGTGACAATGAATTGTAGATAAGTTTCGAAACATGAAGACTGCCTTTGATCAGTAGGCAATTCAATAATTTAGAAAAATTCAAATATAAGGAAAATTTCAACACCAGTAGACAGTTAATAAAAATTGCTAACCAGGATAGAAAATTCCATTTGTTAAGTATGAGGGTTTTTACAGAGACATGTTTTCACTAGTGAACTCACATAACAATGGACAAATACCCATTTTGAGAATACTCTTATATTTCAAAAACTTTGTTCTCATTGTTAACATGTTTGAAGGGCTAAATTTTTTTTTTCCCAATAACTCTTTGAGGCTCCCCAGAAACCATATTAGTTGCCCCTAATAGTAATCCCATACTCTTCTCTGTATTAGTACATTTAAACTATAAAAGCTGAGAGCCTTATAGGCAACTCATCACAAGTTGGGTTCCCACAGGAAGTAAACTCTAGTTTAGCATATAGGTGATTTTCTAAGGAGTGCCTCTGGACATAACTGACCCCACAGGAATCTTCAGGGTTCCTAGGTGAAGCTGACTGGTAAATCAGTAAATGTTCAATAACCAAGGAGGTTCTGCAGCTGAGAATTCCTGAAGGAGCTGACTGTCTACTGCCTGTACTCCCACCAACGGGTGCACGTTCTTTATTAAAGAGGCATCAGGGTCAATTACTCCTACCGGAATGGTGCCTCCTTGTCTGCTGGTGTCTTGATATAAGGAAGCCAAAGCAGCATATAACTCAACAGGAATTACTCAGATGGGAAGCACAAATTCCAAGAGGAACACTGGTAAGTAGGACCACACCTGCTTCTCCCTATTGGTTCCCACACCCATGTATTCTTTTATCAGAGACATAGCACCATATAAATCTTTTGAACTCAAAGTATATACTATATCCTAGATGATATCCCATCCTCAGAAATACCACCTCCACACTGCTAAGCTAATGCTACAGCTATGCCTTTAACAGGCTTCCTGGGTGGTTCAGCAGTAAAGAATCTGCCTGCCAATGCAGGAGACGTGGGTTCAATCCCTGGGTTGCGAGGATCCCCTGGAGGAGGAAATGGCAATCCACTCCAATGTCCTTGCCTGGAGAATCCCATAGACAGAGGAGCCTGGTGGGCTACAGTCCACAGGGTCGCAAGAGAGTCGAACACGACTGAAGAAACTGAGCCATATAATGTCTTTAACAGGCCATTCCAATATTCTAATCACTGGGGAAGCTTCTGGTGAAAAGTATGTAAGATGCCATGCCAATAAATCAAATCCTCAAATTGCGATGGTGTGAGCAAGAAAGAAAAACTCATACCTGGAATACATCTGCTACTGTGTCTAGTGTAATCAAGTTGCCATCAAGTGCCAGCTTGGTCTCTTCAAGGTGCTGTAGCAGGAGCTCACTGTTAGTCTGTTTCTGACAAGTTGAACTTCAAGCTGAAGCAGAAACACTAGATCAACTTAAATGAAAAGAAGTCCATATTCTTGAGCCCAGTCGTGGCTTTCATCCCTGCCCCCATAGCCCTTCTGCTCATAAACCCACTGTGCCAGCACTGGGGTGATATTAACGTGTGATATGAAGATGCTCACACTTCATGCCCACTCCCATATGCCACATGCCTCTACCCCTTTCACTTGATCTTCCAATCTTTGTCTCCACAACCCCTTAATAGCCAGTCAGATCATATTTCACTGCCCAAGAGTCCACATATATTCTAAACTCATGCCATTTCTCTTTCCACACGCAGGGGTAGATTAGGTCACCACTTGAATCTCTGCCCATTGGAAAGATTTTCCCTGTGTTTGACTTTAAATGCCATCTATTTTCAGCTTGCACCCACAGAAGCAGCTAGTCCATGAACCAAGTCTGGGTTTTTCCTCCTTTTTACAACTGGTTGTAAGGGATGGCCCATACACCTGTAGGTGTGACCTGAGAGAGATACAGCAGTGACGGGTGGCATGGGGTCCATGCTGCCTGCTCATGCAATTCCCAAAAGCCCTCAGGTCCAGCTCTTGCTCAACCCTGGATGGACCAGTCCCATCTTACCATGGATTACTGCACACCTGCTTCAAGTTATGACTCGATGGGTCTGAAAGAATCCCAACTCAAGAGTGCCAGTTGTAACACAGGAAGATTTTGCCCCATGCTCAGGTACTTCGTCTCTCATACATCATCTCACAAAATGAACTATTTTCATTTTTCATACAATATGTAATTCTCCACTGAAGATGGCATGGCCTTACTCTAAAACCCAAGGCCTCAGTTGTGATTTCCTATTGATGCTTGCCATAAACTCCAGCTTTCCTTCAATTGAAGTCTCTAGAACCTTTGAACCTGCCAGGCTATATGACTGCAGAGCCCTTTTCTGCTCACAGCTGGCACCCTTTCATGCCATTGTGTGGAAGTGCCTAAATGTATTCCAGTGGGAATATACTGCCTCTAAGATCCAAAGAGGCCTACTAGACATCATGCTTCCTTCTTCATGTTTGGGAAGTTCAAGGTGCAATTGTTTGTCCTTTACTTTGGAAGCCACATCCTGGAATCCCTCTGACCAATGGAACTCTAAAAATGTTATTGATGTGAGAAGGCCCCTTAGAGTATCTCTCCTAGGATATCTCTCCTACTCTTTAGTGAGCATGTGTGTCTCATCAAAGTGTCCAATGTGCTAGCAACTTCTTGCTCATAGGGTCTAATAAATACATTATCATGGATATAATGTATTAAAGTGACGTTCTCTGTGGTATCCTCTTCAAATTATAGGATGACAAAGGACAATAAAGTTTAAACAGCTATGAGGTAAAATCACAAAGGTATACTATAATCTTTTCCCTGTGAATACACACAGTTTCTGATCTTTTACTTTCCTAACAGGGGTGGAAATTATGCATCTGCCCAAGCAATGTCTGCCCACCATGGACTCGAGACTATGTTCATTTGCACTGGAAAGGATACTACATGTGGCATTTCAACTGCAGCTGAGCCTGCAACTCAGTGCAGTTGCAGTCTACGGAAATCAATTAGCTTTAGGTATATTTCCTCCATTACCACCACCCCTTCCACCACTGCCCCATGGTAAGATATCATTCTTGATTTATTATTTGCCTGAGTGATAGAGGCAGTTTTGGAAATTCCTACTTACTTGGGTTTTTTTTTTTCCTTCTCTTATCTCCTCCATTATAATGATTCTTATATACTATAGGTCGGGGACAAAATGTGAGGGATTTTATGAAGTACTGAGTATTCTCAAATAAAATATTCAGAGGCAAAACAAATGACATTGCTGAGCTGACCCACTGCAAGCCAAACCTTGGCCAGGACTCCATTTATTAGCTGGGTGGCACATCCCCGCATTATACGAGGTACTCTGGATCCTAGGTATCAATGTCAATTCAGACCCTGTGTCCAACAAATATTGGGCTATTCTTACCTTTATCCCCAGTGCAATTATTCAAGTACCTCGAGGTAAGTCCCTTGGGGGAAGGGCTAGGGGAATCATTATCATGTGTACTTAACATGTGTCACAGGGTCCTTCTCCTGGGAACAGGACTGGTGTCTTGTTCAGTCCATTTCTTCAGTCAGTGGTTTCTGGGTTGACAAACTGACTCACGTTTGGAAACAGAACATGAGAGCATGACTTTATCAGCTACTCTCAGCCTCCCAAGGTGAATTTATTTGAATGAGACATATTGAGTAAATTCCTTTGTTGCCATCCATCTGATTTGCTCCTACAGGAAATGTGCTCTCTGAACCAGCTCCACAACTTTCTGAGGATCAGGCCTTCTCTGGCTGCCTCTTTAACCTTGCCAAGTATTATTATAATTATGTGCATCCATATATGTGAAAGGTTTCATTCAAATATATAAAATTGTAGATAGATATGTAGAAAAGGCAAGATGTGTCCAGAAGCACACGACTTCAACAACACTTAAGGAGATGAATATGATACACCACATAAAATGAAAGTTAAAAACAGGTCCAAGTTCGTGTAAAAAAATAAATAAATACAAAAAAATAAAATAAAATAAAAAAATAAAAATAAAAACAGGTCCATGAAGAGCACCGAACAAAATTCAAAATCCATTCATAATAAGAACTGTCAACAAACTGGGCACAGAGAGAATGTTTCTCAATAGAAGAAAGGTCATATATGACAAGCCCACAGCTAGCATCATACTCAATGGTAAGAAACAACGTTCTTCCTCTGAGATCAGGAACAAAACAATGATGCCCATTTGTGACATTTTCATTAAACATAGTATTAGACGTTCTATCCAGAGCAATTAATGAACAAAAAGACATAAAAGGCGTCCAAATCAGAAAGGAAGAAGTAAAACTGTCTCTATTTGTAGGTGATATGATATTATATATATATAGCAAACCCTAAGAATTCACCCCCAAAACTGTTAGAACTGATCAATTCAGCAAAGTTGAAACATGTCTTTGAAGAGCTCCAAGTGAGCTCAGGAGAAGAGTTGACTCATTGGAAAAGACTTTGATGCTGGGAGGGATTGGGGGCAGGAGGAGAAGGGGACAACAGAGGATGAGATGGCTGGATGGCATCACTGACTCGATGGACGTCAGTCTGAGTGAACTCTGGGAGTTGGTGATGGACAGGGAGGCCTGGCGTGCTGCGATTCATGGGGTCGCAAAGAGTCGGACACAACTGAGCGACTGAACTGAACTGAAGTGAGGTCCTGAGCCAGTTCTACTTAGCTGAGGGTTCTAAAGAATGCTCAAGAGTTCTGTAATAAAGCCTTGCCTTTCTCCAATCTATCAAGGACAATGAGCAATATCTGTAGTTCCTTGATCATTACATAGTTCCTCCAAGTTAGGGAAACCCCAGCCATATTTTACCCAGGGGAAGTTGTAAAGCAGACAGGAGTGCCTCAAGTAAGTCACCCTGGGTGTCTTATTAAAAAGTTCTGGGATTAATAACTAGCACTTCAGCGATTCCTTCTAAGTTCTATCTCTTTCTGACTCTGAACCCACTAGCTATATCTGGCTGGGCAGACAGAAACACAGGAGTTAAGATAATAATTCTGAGAGACGTAACCCAGAGTTTT
>SJYX01023209.1:0-23647 GCA_006410675.1 Oreotragus oreotragus
TCATGTTTGGGAGTTCAAATAAAGAGTTAATTTAAAAAAAATTTTAATAAAAAAATAGGAGCTTAAAATTAAATGAGAATTTTAAAAAATAAATCAACTTTAATTCAATTAAAAAATGAAAAATAAATAAATAAATATCAATGTGCTTGTAGTCATTATTTTATTTTTTCCAGGATTGTAAAATTTTGAATTGATTAAAAAGGATATGTTTAAAAAAAAGGTCACATATGAGTAAATGCTGTCTTTAACTTTAATTTAAAATTTTAATGGTAGTCCATATTTCTTAAACTCATTAAGTGAACCTCTCCTTATCTATAAGTCTCTACTCACCTATTGATAACAGAGCATGCCAAAGCTAAATTTAAATCATTTTCTATCCAAATCTATGTTTTTAAAAATTATATGTAGATGATATTTGTATAAAAATAAAAATATCAACGTCATTCAAAAACAAAACTCTCTATATACACTGCATTTAGTTTCTTTGATAGTGACAACTAAACATAACACTATATAGAGCTAATTTAAACTTGTTCATTGAAAACAAAATATTATTTGTTTATAATACTGAAATTTATATTAAACATGAATAGAACAGGTGAAGGCTGAAAGACCCGGAACCATTTCAGAGTGAACCAGTGAAGTTCGCTTATCAGGCTCTTCCATTCATGGAATTTCCCAGGCAAGTGTACTGGAGTGTGTTGCCATTTTCTTCTCCAGGAGATCGTCCTGACTCAGGGATGAAACCCAGATCTCCCTCATTGCAGGCAGACGCTTTACTGTCTGAGCTACCAGGGAAGCCCATTAAACATTAAACATGCATATGTGTTTTTTAAACCTTAAACAATTTCATTCACACTGTTTTCTGCTTATTTAGTGTTAGTATTTGTATTATGAGTCATTTGTCAGTTATACTATATTTTACAAGTGTTTATGGTAGATGTAGGAATGAATGGAGATTTGGTCCATTACAATTTATTTCTATAACCTATCTTTAATTCAAAGATCACTGATTTAATTGATCTTAGCACCTCTCTTTTATTTTTTCAGAACATGTGCTAACAGAATCTCATTTAATTTATGAGGTTTTTATGGACTGAATAATGACACCAAATTGTGTGAGTTAAAAATGTTAAAGAAGACCTAAATTATAACCTCAAATTTTAAGTTTTGTATAAATTTGCTTATATAAGTGATAGCATAAAATTATCTCATTAACACAATAATTATTTCATATCATTTAAAACTTTTCATAAATGTTGTAATTTTGTCCTTTTTTAAAATATTTATTTACTAAAACATAATTTTTTTTGTGAAGATCTTTTCTGTACAGTTCTTCTGTGTATTCTTTTTTTTAATTTTATTTTATTTATTTTTTGTATTTATTTATTTTTTTACATGAACTCCCAAACATGAACCCCCCTCCCACCTTCCACCCCACATCATCCCTCCAGATCACCCCCATACACCAGCCCCAAGCATCCTACATCCTGCATTGAACATAGACTGGCAATTCATTTCTTACATGATAGTATACATATTTTTTGGACTAAAACATAATTATCAGCAAATAAGTATGGGGCACAAATGGAATTCATGAATACTATAAGAAAAACTGTGATATATTCACAATCAATTACTAATTTTACCAATACTATTAAAAATATTAAATATTTTAGCTTTAAGTGATATTTTCAAGAAAGAAAATACTTTAGTATCCTTGAAAGAGAAAAATGTGAGCTTATATTTAATTATATATGAGCAGAACTAACTTTTGTCAAGGTCACTCTTGGAGAAAAAAAGAAATGTTTTTCTGTAAGTTCAGAAACTATTAAAAATGTATACCTGATGGGATAGGTATTGCACTTTATAACTTTACTAAGATCAAACTGAAATATTTCTCCCATTTTGATAAAACATAATTTTCTCCCCATAGGAAAGTTACAGGATAAATCTGTTCAATGTGCCAGGAAGCGATTCATGACCCAGCTTCTATTAACAGAAATGGGGTGTCTTGCAGCGATATCTCCATAAGTTGCACTGCAAACTATCTCTGTAAGTAAAGATTCAACCCAAGGGTTAGGTTTTACTGCAAGTTATAAACTTCAAGAAACTGGGTATAGAATGGAAATGCTGACAAACTTAAAGATAACTGCTTGACTGAAGCAACTATAGTATTCCAACTCCTTTATTTCAGAAAGTGTGAGTGTTTATGTTGCCACTGGATAAAAGAATTGATGTGGAAATTACTCATGCTTGGTGAATTGCATCGTAATAAAAGAAAGTCCTGTTTAAAAGAGCTTCAGGTAAAATGGAATATGAACAAAAATTTCCCCACAAAACCATTTTTACAAGTTTTACGTTTTACAGTTCACTGTTCCACAAATCCTGTATCTTGTGTTATTTATCAGCATTGCCCTTCATTTGCAAGCACTTCACTGATTAAATGATGCATATGAAAATAATGAGAGTCTATTTTGAATTTTCAGGAAGCAAATATAATGGCAGGAAAAAACACGTGTTTCAGAAATTATCATAAAGGCAGGTTTTCTCTTTCATAGTCATTCAAGTTGTTGTGTTTTTTTTCTTGTAATGTTAACTTTTTAACATAAATTTATTTATTTTAATTAGAAGTTAATTACTTTATAATATTGTATTGGTTTTGCCATACATCTACATGAATCCGCCACGGGTATACACGTGTTCCCCATCTTGAAATCCCCTCTCTCCTCCCTCCCCATACCATCCCTCTGGGTCATCCCAGTGCACCAGCCCCAAGCATCCAGTATCATGCATCGAACCTGGACTGGTGATTCATTTCATATATGATATTATACATGTTTCAATGCCATTCTCCCAAATCATCCCACCCTCTCCCTCTCCCACAGAGTCCAAAGGCTGTTCTATACATCTGTGTCTCTTTTGCTGTCTCGCATACAGGGTCCTCATTACCATCTTTCTAAATTCCATATATATGTGTCAGTATACTGTATTGGTGTTTTTGTTTCTGGCTTACTTCGCTCTGTATAATAGGCTCCAGTTTCATCCACCTCATTAGAACTGATTCAAATGTATTCTTTTTAATGGCTGAGTAATACTCCACTGTGTATATGTACCACAGCTTTCTTATCCATTCATCTGCTGATGGACATCTAGGTTGCTTCAATGTCCTGGCTATTATAAACAGTGCTGCGATGAACATTGGGGTACACGTGTCTCTTTCAATTCTGGTTTCCTCAGTGTGTATGCCCAGCAGTGGGATTGCTGGGAGTCATTCAAGTTTTCAAAAATGGTGTTTTTTTTTTTTTTTAATTAGAGGCTAATTACTTTTAATAATAAACTAAAATTGTTTTAACAATGATAGGTACCTATGCAACTATTCACAATAATATGCTAAATATCAGTTGATAATTTTCAGAAAAGAAGAGCTATATATTTCAAAAAGAGCTACATATTTCAAGAAATACCCCATATATTGTTGTCATATGGGGTTCAGTCAGTCAGTCGTGCTCCACTCTGTGACTCCATAGAGGCATGCCAGGCCTCCCCGTCCCTCACTATCTCCCAAAGTTTGCCCAAGTTTATTTCCATTGCATCAGTGATGCTATCCAGCCATCTCATTCTCTGACACCCACTTCTGCCCTTAATCTTTCCCAGCATCAGGAATTTTCCAATAAGTCAGCTGTTCTCATCAGATGACCACAATACTTGAGCTTAGGCTTCAGCATCAGTCCTTCCAAGGAGTACTTAGGGTTGGTTTTCCTCAAGATTGACTGGTTTGATCTCCTTGCTGTCCAAGGGACTTTCAGGAGTCTTCTCCAGCACTATAGTTCAAAGGCATAAATTCTTTGGCATTCTGCCTTCTTTATGATCCAGCTCTCACAACTATTTGTGACCACTGGGAAGACTGTAGCCTTGACTCTATGGACCTTTGCCAGTTGAGTGTTGTCTCTGCTTTTCAACACACTGTCTGTTTGTCATATCTTTCCTGCCAAGAAGCAATCATCTGCTGATTTAATGGCTGCAGTCACCATCTGCAGTGATTTTAGATCCAAAAAGAGGAAAATCTTCTACTAATTCCAACTTTTCCCCTTCTATTTTCCATGAAGTAATGGGGATAGATCCCATAATGTTTGTTTTCTGTTTTTGTTTTTGTTTTAATATTTAGTCTTAGGCCAGCTCTCTCATTCTTTTCCTTCACCCTCATCAAGAGGATGTTTTGTTCCTTTTTTCTTTTACATTAGAGTTGTATCATCAGGATACCTGAGGTTGTTGATGTTTTTCTTGCCTATCTTGATTCCAGCTTGTAAGTTATCCAGCCTGGCATTTCTCTTGATATACTCAGCATATAGATTAAACAAACAGGGTGACAGCAGACAGCCCTGTCATACTGCTTTCTCAATCATGAATCAATCATTTGTTCAATACAGGGTTTTAACTGTTGCTTCTTGACCTGCACACAGGTTTCTCAGAAGACAGGTAAGATGATCTGGTATTCCCATCTCTTTAAGAGCTTTCCACAGCTTGTTATAATCCACACAGTCAAAAAGGCTTTGGTGCAATTGATGAAACAGAGATAGTTGTTTTTCTGGAATTCCCTAACTTTCTCTTTGATCCAACAGATGTTGGCAATTTGATCTCTGGCTCCTTCTCCTTTTCTAAACCCAGCTTGGACGTCTGGAAATTCTTGGTTTACATAATGATGAAGTCAATCATGCAAGATTTTAAGCATGACCTTACTAGCATGGGAGATGAGTGCAATTATCTGATGGTTAGTGCATTCTTTAGTACTACCCTTCTTGGGAATTGGAATGAGGATTTACCTATTCCAGTCCTGTGGCCACTGTTGGGTCTTCCAGGTTTACTAACATATTAAATGCAAAACCTTGATGGCATCATCCTTTATGGTTTCTAATACTTCTACTTTAATTCCTTTGCATCCACTAGCTTAATTAACAGCAGTGCTTCCTAAGCTTCACTTGACTCCACTCTCCAGAATGCCTGTCTCTGGATGGCTGACCACACCATCACAGTAATCCAGTACATTAAGATCTTTTTTTGTACAGTTCTTCCATGTGTTCTTTCCATCTCTTCTTGATCTCTTCAGCATCTACTAGGTCTCTACTCTTGCTGTCTGTTATGGTGGCCATCTGTGGGTAAAATGTCCCCTTGTAATCTACAATTTTCCTGAAGAGATCTCTAGTCTTTCCCCTTCCATAGTTTTCTTGTAGTTTTATGCATGATTCATTGAAAAAGGCCTTCTTGTCTCCATGTTGTTCATCAGAACTTTGTGTTTAGTTGAATATAACTTTCCCTTTCTCCCTTTTTGCTTCTCTTCTTTCTTTAGCTATTTGTAAGGCCTCTTCAGATAGCCACTTTGTATTCTTTCTTTTCTTTTTCTTTGGGATGATTTTGTTTACTGCCTCCTGTAAAATATTTTGGACCTCTGTTCGTGGTTCTTTGTGGACAGTATTTACTAGATTTAATCCCTTGAATCTATTTGTTACCTCCACTGCATGTTCATCAGTTCCGTTCAGTCGCTCAGTAGTGTCCGACTCTTTGTGACCCCATGAATCATAGCACACCAGGCCTCCCTGTTCATCACCAACTTCTGGAGTTCACTCAAACTCATGTCCATCGAGTCAGTGATGCCATTCAGCCATCTCATCCTCTGTCGTCCCCTTCTCCTCCTGCCCCCAATCCCTCCCAGCATCAGGGTCTTTTCCAGTGAGTCACCTCTTTGCATGAGGTGGCCAAAGTATTGGAGTTTCAGCCTCAGCATCAGTCTTTCCAATGAACATTCAGGACTGATTTCCTTTAAGATTGAAATGCCTTGCAGTCCAAGGGGCTCTCAAGAGTCTTCTCCAATACCACAGTTCAAAAGCATCAATTGTTGGGTGCTGAGTTTTCTTCATAATCTAACTCTCACATCCATACATGACTACTGGGAAAACCATAGCTTTGACTAGATAGACCTTTGTTGGTAAAGTAAGGTTTCTGCATTTTAATATGCTGTCTAGGTTGGCCACATCTTTTCTTCCAAGGAGCAAATATCTTTTAATTTCATGGCTGCAGTCACCATCTGCAGTGATTTTGGAGTCCCTCAAAATAAAATTTGTCACTGTTTCCCCATCTATTTGCCACAAAGTGATGGGACTGGATGCTGTGATCTTAGATTTTTAAATGTTGAGTTTTAAGCCAGCTTTTTCACTCTGCTCTTTCACTTTCATCAAGAGGCTCTTTAGTTCTTCATTTTCTGCCATAAAGGTGGTGTCATCTGCATATCTGAGGTTATTGATATTCATATTCATTGGATATTTGATTTAAGTAATACCTGACTGGCCTAGTGGCTTTCCCTGCTTTCTTTAGTTTAAGCCTGAATTTTGCTATGAGAAGCCGTTGATCTGAGCCACAGTCAGCTCCAAGTCTTGTGTGTGTGTGTGTGTGTGTGTGTGTGACTGTATGCAACTTCTTCATCTTAGGTATATGATACAAATGCATACAAAGGATGCAATCAATTTGATTTTGGTATTGACCATTCAGTGATGCCCATCTGTAAAGTCATCACTTGTGTTTTTGAAAAAGAATATTTGCTATGATCAGTGCATTTCCTTTTCTTGGCAGAATTGTTAGGCTTTTCCTGCCTCATTCTGTTCTCCAAGGCCAAACTTGCCTGTTAGTCCAGGTATCTCTTGACTTCCTATTTTTGCATTCTAATCCCCAATGATGAATAGAACTTTTTTTTTTATATTAGTTCTAGGAGGTTTTCTAAGATCTTATATCTCATATAAGACATTTTTTAAAATTGCAACATATAGTCTTATATTTTAGTTTTATTTCTCCAAGAATTATACTGCTTTAAGTAAAACTATTGGGCTTCCCTTGTGGCTCAGCTCATAAAGAATCTGCCTGCAATGAGAGAGAACTTGGTTCAATCCCTGGGTTTGGAAGACCCCCTGGAGAAAGGAAAGGCTACCCACTCTAGTATTCTGGCCTGGAGAATTTCATGGACTGTGCAGTCCATGGGGTCACAAAGAGTCAGACATGACTGAGCAACACTCACTTCACTTCAAATAAAAATATAAAACTTTTTAGTAGTATAAGGCTTTTCAAAGTTGTGTTTAAAATGCTGAAAATAAATTATTTTCTTTATTTACATGATTATAACTGAAACAATTTTGTGTAATCTGTATATTACAGTTGTAAGATTGTAACAATACTGTGATACAGTAATTGATCTCAAGGGTTTATTCTAATTAAAGGGAGGTGTAAATATACAAAAGAGTGCCATATGTTTTTTTTCTAAGGATGTACTGAGGATGATAAGGCACACAGCAAACAACTAATAGCAATATTGGGGTGTTGGGCTCAAAAGAAGATAAAAGGCTAGAATATTTCTTGTGAATATTGAATAATAATAGCTAATACTCAAGCAGAAAGAAAGGACATTTTGTTGGGGAAAGGAGATGAAGAGATAAATGAGAGAAAACAAGTATTCCACAAAGTATATATATAATGAAACATAAAGAAACATGACCATTAGTAATATATCCATGTTGTTGTACTCATGTAGGTAGGTAGATGAGTAGGATGCTCCAACTTGGAAAAATAGAACTCCATTCTCTCCTAAAGCCTTTCAAAATGCCTTGAATTTTGTGAATTTTCCCATATGAAATAAGAATAACACAAAAGAAAACAAAGCAGAATGAAAAAGTACAATCTATATTTTTAATGAAATCAGACCATTTAAGCAAGCACTGAGTAAAACGGTCTAAACTCACTCAAGTGTAGACATAGACTCTCAAGACACAGTTTCAAAGAAAACACACAGAAAATGGAATGAATATCTTTAAATGAAATAAAATGTTGTAGCTCCTGAAAATTACACTGTCATGAGTATCTGAAAAATTATGACCAAATGGTCAAATTTGTAAATAAAATATATTTTAATTCTGTGTTGAAATTCAGTAATTTTTCAGTGTGTTTTCCTTTGTCAACTAATGGCTATACAATAGGAATTTTGCATTAATTAAAAGGGGAGCATATGTAGAGTTCTTGGCTGGTATAACCTTCTGCTTTTATTTAATGTAAACACCCACAGTGTTATCTCCTTTTCCTTTATTATTTATAGGTACACTAGATAGTAGAAAAATTACCCTTATAAAGTGCCTGTCTTAGATTTTACATTACGTTTTGAGAGATGGAATCTCAGTAGCAGTCATGCAGAGCATTAACTAAATAGAGTCATCTCAAGAAGATGGCAATAATAGAGTTCTTCACTGCAGGATCTAAAGACCTACTGCCATTCACTAATGATTGTGGAAAGTGCCTGGTGATTCTGTGTCTATAACAATACTACTAGATATTAGATAATCTTTGCTAGTATTCTAAGATCTTTGACCTTCACGTAAGGAAGTCAAGCTCTCTTGCTCTCTCTTTCCCCTTCTGCCTTTCTCTCTTTCACAAATGAAATAAGGAACATTGAATGAGAAAACTAAAATTTATGACAAGAAGTATTTCAGGTGGAAGATAGGATATTCTCAACTTTTTGAAAAATTGGAATGCTTAGACAAAAAAAAATATATATATATATAGTCCATGACTTAATAATTGTTGTTCAGTAGCTAAGTCATGTCCAACTCTGTGAACCCATGAACTGAGGCATGCCAGACTTCCCTGTCCTTCACTGTTTCCCTGAGTTTGCTCAAACTCATGTCCACTGAGTCAGTGATGCCATCCAATAATCTCATCTTCTGACACCCACTTCTTCCCTTGCCCTCAGTCCTACCCAGCATCAAGATTTTTTCCAATGAATTGGCTCTTTGCATCAGGTGGCCAAAGTATGGCAGGTTCATCTTCAGCATTAATGCTTTCAATGAATATTCCGGGTTGATTTCCTTTAAGATTTACTGGTTTGATTGCCTTGCTGTCCAACGGACTTTCCAGAGTCTTCTTCAGCACCATATGCCAATTCTTTGGCACTCAGCCTTCCTTATGGGCCAACTCTTACATCTGTACATGACTACTGGAAAAACTCTAAGTTTAACTAGATGAATCTTTGTCAGCAAAGTGATGTCTCTGTTTTTAATATGCTGTCTTGGTTTGTCATAGCTTTTCTTCCAAGTACATATCTTCTAATTTCATGACTGCAGTCACCATCTTCAGTGATTTTGAAGCCCAGGAAAATAATATCTTTCACTGTTTACATATTTTCCCCATGTGTTTGCCCTGAAGTGATGGGACTGGATGCCATGATCTTAATTTTTTCAATGTTGAATTTTAATCCAGCTTTTGCACTCTCCTCTTTCACCCTCATCAAGAGACTCTTTAGCTCATCTTTGTTTTATGCCATTAAAGTGGTATCATCTGCATATCTGAAGTTGTTGATATTTCTCCTTGTAATCTTGATCTCAGCTTATGAGTGATCAAACTCAGCATTTTGCATAATGTATATTGCATATAAGTTAAATAAGCAGGTGACAATATACAACCTTAACGTACTCCTTTCCCAATTTGAAACCAGTCTGTTGTTTCATGTCTGATTATAATTGTTAATTTTTAACCTACAAACTGTTTCTCAGGAGCAGGTAAGGTGGCCTGATATTCCCATCTCTTTAAGAATTTTCCCCAGTTTGTTGTGATCCACACAGTCAAAGGCTTTAGCATCATCAGAAAATGAAAACCAGACAACCGTTCCTCTTGTGTAGTTTGAACCAATGATACTCTCATTCTGCTTTCCTTTTCCTTCTTTCTTATCTTCTTCTCTCCTTCCATCTGTCTGTCTGCCTCTTCTCTCATATCTTCTCTTCTCTCTTTCTGCTTCTCTTTCTCTCTCCTTTTTTCATTTATTCTTCCTCTTCATTGGAGTGTTTTCTTTGAAAATTAATGTATATATGTCTTCCCTCTTCTAACTTTTCTACCACTATATTTTCTAGACCATTTTTTGTGTTGTTTTTGGTACCGTGCCTTGGACATTACTCTACTACTTTCATAGGTCAACAGGGTTTCCTGTTGATCAAATTATAACCAGTCATTTTAACTGGGTTATTATAACCAGTGGTTCAAGTAAAGCCTAAATGCATGTCTCAAAGTTTTAATTTAATGTTTGATATTATAACTTCTCTGTGAAAAATAAAAGAATTCCACTCAGGGGAGAAATACAAAGATCTTGGTAGCATTTTATGCTAAGATCTTTAAGGAAGTTTCATTCATTTATATGCTTGCTATTTGCTCTTTTATATTTAACATTTTGTCACTTCAAAGTCCTAGAAAAATTAGCCAGAAACATGCTAAAATCCAAACTCAGATATAAAGAAGTAATAATAAACCTAAAGTAACTATCACATACTGATAGTGTGTGTAGCAACTATCATATACTTGCTACACACACACAACTATCACATACCTGCTACACACTAAGCTATATAGTAAGCACATTCCTTATAACTTTATTAGCATTATGTAATTAATCTTCAAGACCATTCTTTTTTACATGGAATCTCATTATCACTGTTTTATAAATAGAGAACTTCTGGAGAAACTAATTTTGTCCAAGGTTAAATAATTATGCATTTATTCTAAAATCCATTCTCTTAATAGCACAGTATACTGTTTTTTTTTTAAGGGTCACACTAAGCTATATAGTAAGCACATTCCTTATAACTTTATTAGCATTATGTAATTAATCTTCAAGACCACTCTTTTTTACATGGAATCTCACTATCACTGTTTTATAAATAGAGAACTTTTGGAGAAACTAATTTTGTCCAAGGTTAAATAATTATGCATTTGTTCTAAAACCCATTCTCTTAATAGCACAGTATACTGTTTTTTTTTTTTTAAGGGCAGATTTTCCTAAGGGCAGATTTTTAACCAAAGTAGAGTGCTTATTAATTAGCTTTCTCTTTGTGAAAGATACTGCAGTTTGCCTTTAACATTAAGTTGCACATTCCTAAGCTGTAGAAAATTATGGTTTCTGAAGGCTAACGGTGGACTTCCACCTTGGGAATTGTTCTTGATTGAGTGTTGTTTTCTTACCTAAATTTATGCCCTCTTGTCAGGAACAGCCTGTATCTAAAGACCGTTTTATATGGGTGATCAAAGTTTCATCCCCTTTGCTCCAATTCAGGACAACTCTGAAAGGTAATTTCAAGTCCAGATATCCCTGCAGAATAGGCTGAGGACTCTTGCAACCAGATCTCTTTTCACTTCTCCCTCTGCTCACCTTGCTTTACTCACTTTCTGGAAAGTGTGATTCCTAAGTCTACCACCAAGTAAGCTTGTGAAAATGTGAAAATGTTAGTTTCTCAGTGATGCCCGATTCTGCAACATCATGCATGGTAGCCTACCATCCTCCTCTGTGGAATTCTCCAGGCAAGAATACTGGAGTGAGTTGCCATTGCCTTCTCCAGGAGATCTTCCTGACTTAGGGGTTGAAACCGGGTCACCTGCACTGCAGGCAGATTCTTTACCATCTGAGCCACCATGGAAGCCCAAGTAAACTTCCTACTTACAAGTATCCAGCTCCAAATCTGTTTTCATGGAAACAAACCTGAGACATTTGGTCCTGAATGATTTAAGAATGCAAATTTAAATCAGATATCCAGAGGTCTATATGACTTGCCAGACTTCTAACTTAGAATATTTAATCACCATTAGTAGGTGGTATTATGACAGCCCTCAGAATTGTACAACAGAGAAACTTAAAAATATCCTTGTGTTGAACTTGAATGGGATTCCTGTGAGTAGAACTGATGGATGTAATATTTTATGAATTTGATTGGTAGGGGGTAAATAACTCTGAGGATACAAAACAGTATGATATTGTTGGATGCTCTCCATGTATAATGAGAAGTCAGTTAAAGGCTAACATAATGTTAAGTGAGAAATATCTATAACCTCAGATAGGCAGATGACACCACCCTTATGGCAGAAAGTGAAGAAGGACTAAAGAGCCTCTTGATGAAAGCAAAAGAGGAGAGTGAAAAAGTTGGCTTAAAGCTCAACATTCAGAAAACGAAGATCATGGCACCCACTCCCATCACTTCATGGCACATAGATGGGGAAACAGTGGAAACAGTAGCTGACTTTATTCTTCTGGGATCCAAAATCATGGCAGATGGTGATTGCAGCCATGAAATTAAAAGATGCTTACTCTTTGGAAGGAAAGTTATGACCAACCTAGACAGCATATTGAAAAGCAGAGACATTAATTTGTCATCAAAGGTCCATCTAATCAAGGCTATGGTTTTTCCAGCAGTCATGTACGGATGTGAGAGTTGGACAATAAAGAAAACTGAGAGCCGAAGAATTGATGCTTTTGAACTGTGGTGTTGGAGAAGACTCTCGAGAGTCCCTTGGACAGGAAGAAGATCCAACCAGTCCATCCTAAAGGACTGGGTGTTCATTGGTAGGTCTGACATTGAAGCTGAAACTTTAATACTTTGGCCACCTGATGCAAAGAGCTGACTCATTTGAAAAGACCCTGATGGTGGGAAAGATTGAGGGCAGGAGGAGAAGAGGATGACAGAGAATGAGATAGTTGGATGGCATCACCGACTCAATGGACATGGGTTTGGGTGAACTCTGGGAGTTGATGATGGACAGGGAGACCTGGAGTGCTGCTGTTCATGGGGTTGCAAAGAGTACTGAAAGGCTGTTGTTGAATCACGACGCTTGGATTCTTGGCCCCTGAGGAGAAGAATTCAACCCAGGGCCAGAGACGAGGCTTGATCACTCAGATCTTTTGTATAATAAAGTTTTATTAAAGTATAAAGGAGATGGAGAAAGCTTCCGAAAGACATCAGAAGGGGGCAGAAAGAGTACACCCTTGCTAGTGTTGCCCCTGACCTTGGATGCGGGGTAGCTGTCCCCTTCTCCTCCTGCCCCCAATCCCTCCCAGCATCAGGGTCTTTTCCAGTGAGTCACCTCTTTGCATGAGGTGGCCAAAGTATTGGAGTTTCAGCCTCAGCATCAGTCTTTCCAATGAACATTCAGGACTGATTTCCTTTAAGATTGAAATGCCTTGCAGTCCAAGGGGCTCTCAAGAGTCTTCTCCAATACCACAGTTCAAAAGCATCAATTGTTGGGTGCTGAGTTTTCTTCATAATCTAACTCTCACATCCATACATGACTACTGGGAAAACCATAGCTTTGACTAGATAGACCTTTGTTGGTAAAGTAAGGTTTCTGCATTTTAATATGCTGTCTAGGTTGGCCACATCTTTTCTTCCAAGGAGCAAATATCTTTTAATTTCATGGCTGCAGTCACCATCTGCAGTGATTTTGGAGTCCCTCAAAATAAAATTTGTCACTGTTTCCCCATCTATTTGCCACAAAGTGATGGGACTGGATGCTGTGATCTTAGATTTTTAAATGTTGAGTTTTAAGCCAGCTTTTTCACTCTGCTCTTTCACTTTCATCAAGAGGCTCTTTAGTTCTTCATTTTCTGCCATAAAGGTGGTGTCATCTGCATATCTGAGGTTATTGATATTCATATTCATTGGATATTTGATTTAAGTAATACCTGACTGGCCTAGTGGCTTTCCCTGCTTTCTTTAGTTTAAGCCTGAATTTTGCTATGAGAAGCCGTTGATCTGAGCCACAGTCAGCTCCAAGTCTTGTGTGTGTGTGTGTGTGTGTGTGTGTGACTGTATGCAACTTCTTCATCTTAGGTATATGATACAAATGCATACAAAGGATGCAATCAATTTGATTTTGGTATTGACCATTCAGTGATGCCCATCTGTAAAGTCATCACTTGTGTTTTTGAAAAAGAATATTTGCTATGATCAGTGCATTTCCTTTTCTTGGCAGAATTGTTAGGCTTTTCCTGCCTCATTCTGTTCTCCAAGGCCAAACTTGCCTGTTAGTCCAGGTATCTCTTGACTTCCTATTTTTGCATTCTAATCCCCAATGATGAATAGAACTTTTTTTTTTATATTAGTTCTAGGAGGTTTTCTAAGATCTTATATCTCATATAAGACATTTTTTAAAATTGCAACATATAGTCTTATATTTTAGTTTTATTTCTCCAAGAATTATACTGCTTTAAGTAAAACTATTGGGCTTCCCTTGTGGCTCAGCTCATAAAGAATCTGCCTGCAATGAGAGAGAACTTGGTTCAATCCCTGGGTTTGGAAGACCCCCTGGAGAAAGGAAAGGCTACCCACTCTAGTATTCTGGCCTGGAGAATTTCATGGACTGTGCAGTCCATGGGGTCACAAAGAGTCAGACATGACTGAGCAACACTCACTTCACTTCAAATAAAAATATAAAACTTTTTAGTAGTATAAGGCTTTTCAAAGTTGTGTTTAAAATGCTGAAAATAAATTATTTTCTTTATTTACATGATTATAACTGAAACAATTTTGTGTAATCTGTATATTACAGTTGTAAGATTGTAACAATACTGTGATACAGTAATTGATCTCAAGGGTTTATTCTAATTAAAGGGAGGTGTAAATATACAAAAGAGTGCCATATGTTTTTTTTCTAAGGATGTACTGAGGATGATAAGGCACACAGCAAACAACTAATAGCAATATTGGGGTGTTGGGCTCAAAAGAAGATAAAAGGCTAGAATATTTCTTGTGAATATTGAATAATAATAGCTAATACTCAAGCAGAAAGAAAGGACATTTTGTTGGGGAAAGGAGATGAAGAGATAAATGAGAGAAAACAAGTATTCCACAAAGTATATATATAATGAAACATAAAGAAACATGACCATTAGTAATATATCCATGTTGTTGTACTCATGTAGGTAGGTAGATGAGTAGGATGCTCCAACTTGGAAAAATAGAACTCCATTCTCTCCTAAAGCCTTTCAAAATGCCTTGAATTTTGTGAATTTTCCCATATGAAATAAGAATAACACAAAAGAAAACAAAGCAGAATGAAAAAGTACAATCTATATTTTTAATGAAATCAGACCATTTAAGCAAGCACTGAGTAAAACGGTCTAAACTCACTCAAGTGTAGACATAGACTCTCAAGACACAGTTTCAAAGAAAACACATAGAAAATGGAATGAATATCTTTAAATGAAATAAAATGTTGTATCTCCTGAAAATTACACAGTCATGAGTATCTGAAAAATTATGACCAAATGGTCAAATTTGTAAATAAAATAGATTTTAATTCTGTGTTGAAATTCAGTAATTTTTCAGTGTGTTTTCCTTTGTCAACTAATGGCTATACAATAGGAATTTTGCATTAATTAAAAGGGGAGCATATGTAGAGTTCTTGGCTGGTATAACCTTCTGCTTTTATTTAATGTAAACACCCACAGTGTTATCTCCTTTTCCTTTATTATTTATAGGTACACTAGATAGTAGAAAAATTACCCTTATAAAGTGCCTGTCTTAGATTTTACATTAAGTTTTGAGAGATGGAATCTCAGTAGCAGTCGCAGAGCATTAACTAAATAGAGTCATCTCAAGAAGATGGCAATAATAGAGTTCTTCACTGCAGGATCTAAAGACCTACTTCCATTCACTAGTGATTGTGGAAAGTGCCTGGTGATTCTGTGTCTATAACAATACTACTAGATATTAGATAATCTTTGCTAGTATTCTAAGATCTTTGACCTTCACGTAAGGAAGTCAAGCTCTCTTGCTCTCTCTTTCCCCTTCTGCCTTTCTCTCTTTCACAAATGAAATAAGGAACATTGAATGAGAAAACTAAAATTTATGACAAGAAGTATTTCAGGTGGAAGATAGGATATTCTCAACTTTTTGAAAAATTGGAATGCTTAGACAAAAAAAAATATATATATATATAGTCCATGACTTAATAATTGTTGTTCAGTAGCTAAGTCATGTCCAACTCTGTGAACCCATGAACTGAGGCATGCCAGACTTCCCTGTCCTTCACTGTTTCCCAGAGTTTGCTCAAACTCATGTCCACTGAGTCAGTGATGCCATCCAATAATCTCATCTTCTGACACCCACTTCTTCCCTTGCCCTCAGTCCTACCCAGCATCAAGATTTTTTCCAATGAATTGGCTCTTTGCATCAGGTGGCCAAAGTATGGCAGGTTCATCTTCAGCATTAATGCTTTCAATGAATATTCCGGGTTGATTTCCTTTAAGATTTACTGGTTTGATTGCCTTGCTGTCCAACGGACTTTCCAGAGTCTTCTTCAGCACCATATGCCAATTCTTTGGCACTCAGCCTTCCTTATGGGCCAACTCTTACATCTGTACATGACTACTGGAAAAACTCTAAGTTTAACTAGATGAATCTTTGTCAGCAAAGTGATGTCTCTGTTTTTAATATGCTGTCTTGGTTTGTCATAGCTTTTCTTCCAAGTACATATCTTCTAATTTCATGACTGCAGTCACCATCTTCAGTGATTTTGAAGCCCAGGAAAATAATATCTTTCACTGTTTACATATTTTCCCCATGTGTTTGCCCTGAAGTGATGGGACTGGATGCCATGATCTTAATTTTTTCAATGTTGAATTTTAATCCAGCTTTTGCACTCTCCTCTTTCACCCTCATCAAGAGACTCTTTAGCTCATCTTTGTTTTATGCCATTAAAGTGGTATCATCTGCATATCTGAAGTTGTTGATATTTCTCCTTGTAATCTTGATCTCAGCTTATGAGTGATCAAACTCAGCATTTTGCATAATGTATATTGCATATAAGTTAAATAAGCAGGTGACAATATACAACCTTAACGTACTCCTTTCCCAATTTGAAACCAGTCTGTTGTTTCATGTCTGATTATAATTGTTAATTTTTAACCTACAAACTGTTTCTCAGGAGCAGGTAAGGTGGCCTGATATTCCCATCTCTTTAAGAATTTTCCCCAGTTTGTTGTGATCCACACAGTCAAAGGCTTTAGCATCATCAGAAAATGAAAACCAGACAACCGTTCCTCTTGTGTAGTTTGAACCAATGATACTCTCATTCTGCTTTCCTTTTCCTTCTTTCTTATCTTCTTCTCTCCTTCCATCTGTCTGTCTGCCTCTTCTCTCATATCTTCTCTTCTCTCTTTCTGCTTCTCTTTCTCTCTCCTTTTTTCATTTATTCTTCCTCTTCATTGGAGTGTTTTCTTTGAAAATTAATGTATATATGTCTTCCCTCTTCTAACTTTTCTACCACTGTATTTTCTAGACCATTTTTTGTGTTGTTTTTGGTACCGTGCCTTGGACATTACTCTACTACTTTCATAGGTCAACAGGGTTTCCTGTTGATCAAATTATAACCAGTCATTTTAACTGGGTTATTATAACCAGTGGTTCAAGTAAAGCCTAAATGCATGTCTCAAAGTTTTAATTTAATGTTTGATATTATAACTTCTCTGTGAAAAATAAAAGAATTCCACTCAGGGGAGAAATACAAAGATCTTGGTAGCATTTTATGCTAAGATCTTTAAGGAAGTTTCATTCATTTATATGCTTGCTATTTGCTCTTTTATATTTAACATTTTGTCACTTCAAAGTCCTAGAAAAATTAGCCAGAAACATGCTAAAATCCAAACTCAGATATAAAGAAGTAATAATAAACCTAAAGTAACTATCACATACTGATAGTGTGTGTAGCAACTATCATATACTTGCTACACACACACAACTATCACATACCTGCTACACACTAAGCTATATAGTAAGCACATTCCTTATAACTTTATTAGCATTATGTAATTAATCTTCAAGACCATTCTTTTTTACATGGAATCTCACTATCACTGTTTTATAAATAGAGAACTTTTGGAGAAACTAATTTTGTCCAAGGTTAAATAATTATGCATTTATTCTAAAATCCATTCTCTTAATAGCACAGTATACTGTTTTTTTTTTAAGGGCAGATTTTTCTAAGGGCAGATTTTTAACCAAAGTAGAGTGCTTATTAATTAGCTTTCTCTTTGTGAAAGATACTGCAGTTTGCCTTTGACATTAAGTTGCACATTCCTAAGCTGTAGAAAATTATGGTTTCTGAAGGCTAACGGTGGACTTCCACCTTGGGAATTGTTCTTGATTGAGTGTTGTTTTCTTACCTAAATTTATGCCCTCTTGTCAGGAACAGCCTGTATCTAAAGACCGTTTTATATGGGTGATCAAAGTTTCATCCCCTTTGCTCCAATTCAGGACAACTCTGAAAGGTAATTTCAAGTCCAGATATCCCTGCAGAATAGGCTGAGGACTCTTGCAACCAGATCTCTTTTCACTTCTCCCTCTGCTCACCTTGCTTTACTCACTTTCTGGAAAGTGTGATTCCTAAGTCTACCACCAAGTAAGCTTGTGAAAATGTGAAAATGTTAGTTTCTCAGTGATGCCCGATTCTGCAACATCATGCATGGTAGCCTACCATCCTCCTCTGTGGAATTCTCCAGGCAAGAATACTGGAGTGAGTTGCCATTGCCTTCTCCAGGAGATCTTCCTGACTTAGGGGTTGAAACCGGGTCCCCTGCACTGCAGGCAGATTCTTTACCATCTGAGCCACCATGGAAGCCCAAGTAAACTTCCTACTTACAAGTATCCAGCTCCAAATCTGTTTTCATGGAAACAAACCTGAGACATTTGGTCCTGAATGATTTAAGAATGCAAATTTAAATCAGATATCCAGAGGTCTATATGACTTGCCAGACTTCTAACTTAGAATATTTAATCACCATTAGTAGGTGGTATTATGACAGCCCTCAGAATTGTACAACAGAGAAACTTAAAAATATCCTTGTGTTGAACTTGAATGGGATTCCTGTGAGTAGAACTGATGGATGTAATATTTTATGAATTTGATTGGTAGGGGGTAAATAACTCTGAGGATACAAAACAGTATGATATTGTTGGATGCTCTCCATGTATAATGAGAAGTCAGTTAAAGGCTAACATAATGTTAAGTGAGAAATATCTATAACCTCAGATAGGCAGATGACACCACCCTTATGGCAGAAAGTGAAGAAGGACTAAAGAGCCTCTTGATGAAAGCAAAAGAGGAGAGTGAAAAAGTTGGCTTAAAGCTCAACATTCAGAAAACGAAGATCATGGCACCCACTCCCATCACTTCATGGCACATAGATGGGGAAACAGTGGAAACAGTAGCTGACTTTATTCTTCTGGGATCCAAAATCATGGCAGATGGTGATTGCAGCCATGAAATTAAAAGATGCTTACTCTTTGGAAGGAAAGTTATGACCNTTGAAAAAAAATTTAAGATCATAGCATCTGGTCCCATCACTTCATGGCAAATAGACGGGGAAAAAGTGGAAGCAGTGACACATTTTATTTGGAGGGGGGCTCCAATCTCACTATTGATGGTGACTACAACTATGAAGATGCTTGTTTCTTAGAAGGAAAACTATGACAAACTGAGACAGCCTATTAAAAAAGTAAGGATATCATTTTTCTCAAAAAAGGTCCATATAGCCAAAGCTATGGTTTTTCCAGTAGTCATGTATGGATATGAGAGTTGGACCATAAAGAAGGCTGAGAACTGAAGAACTGATGCTTTCACATTGTGATGCTGGAGAAGACTGTTGAGAGTCCCTTGGAATGCAAGGAGACCAAATCAGTCAATCTTAAAGGACATCAACCCTGAATAATCATTGGAAGGATTGAAGCTGAACCTGAAGCTGCAATACTTTGGCCACCTGATGTGAAGAGTCACCTCATTGGAAAATACCATGATGCTGGGAAAGACTGAAAAAAGGAGGAGAAGGGGATGACAGAAGATGAGATGGTTGGATGGCATCATTGACTCAATTGAAATGAATTTGAGCAAGTTCCAGGAGATAGTGGAGGACAGAGAAGCCTGTTATGTTGCACTCCATGGGGTCTCAAAGAGTTGGACTGGACTTAGGGACTGAACAAGACCTACATTCCAAATCAACCACAAGTGAATATATGCATACTTATGTCATGTTACTTTCTGCCAGAAATCACTTCTCTCAAGAATTACTACTGCTGTTTGGTGAGTTGTTTAGCTCTACAACCCCTTTCTAAATGTCTGTTATTTGTAGGTATTTGCCATGTTGATTGGGCTTCCCTTGTGGCTCAGCTGGTAAAGAATTTGCCTGCAATGCAGGAGACCTGGGTTCAATCCCTGGGTTGGGAAGATTCCTGGGATAAGGGAAAGGGTGCCCCCTCCAATATTCTGGCCTAGAGAATTCTATGGACTGTATAGTCCATGGAGTCACAAAGAGTTAGACATGACAGCAACTTTCACTTACACCACGTTTTATTACCTTAACCTGAGTTTCCACCCAAAATAGCACCTATAATAAGCTTTTCTGTAAATAGTCTATTTGTTGGAGAAGGAAATGGCAACCCATTCCAGTGTTCTTGCCTGGAGAATCCCAGGGATGGAGGAGCCTGGTGGGCTGCAGTCTATGGGGTCACACAGAGTCAGATACAACTGAAGACTTAGCAGCAGCAGCGGCAGTCTATTTGTGAATGTTATTTCAGACAGCAAGAGTGGAGCAGGGTAGAGGCATGGAAAAAGGGATCTATTTATCAGCTTATCACTCCTATTGGCCAAGAGTCAGCCCAAGCTTACTCTGTGCCTTAAGTCTCCTTCACATTTGAATTCTGCATATATGAGTGACAGGTATGTTTGTGTACCTGAGATGACAGGAAGACAAGCAACATGTCCCTGACAAACAGTCTGTGCAAACATCAAACTTCTATTTAAGCCTGTGTTGGAAATAGACACTGCAACTCTAGTTATAATAGGATAAGACCTTCTGGATATGATGTTTACAGAAGAGAAGCAATGCAGTGCTTATTAAAATACCTGTTAAACCATTATATTTTTTATGTTTTGTTCTACAAATTAATATGTTTCTGTGAAGTTTAGGTTGTCTTTGACTGCTGTTGTGTTCAGTTCAGTTCCATCTCTCAGTTGTGTCCAACTCTTTGCATCTCCATGGACTACAGTACACCAGGCTTCCCTGTCCATCACAAACTCCAAAAACTTGCTCAAACTAATGTCCATTGAGTCGGTGATGCCATCCAACCATCTCATTCTCTGTTGTCCCCTTCTCCTCTCACCTTTAATCTTTCCCAGCATCAGGATCTTTTCAAATGAGTCAGTTCTTCACATCAGGTAGCCAAAATATTAGAGTTTCAGCTTCAGCATCCGTCCTTTCAATGAATATTCAGGAATGACTTCCTTTAGGATGGACTGGTTAGATCTACTTCCAGTCCAAGGGACTCTCAAGAGATTTCTCCAACACCATAGTTCAAAAGCATCAATCCTTTGGTGCACAGCTTTCCTTATCATCCAACTCTCACATCCACACATGACTACTGGAAAAACCATAGCTTTGACTAGATGGCTCTCTGTCAGCAAAGTAATGTCTCTGCTTTTTGATATGCTGTCTATGTTGGTCATGGCTTTTCTTCCAAGGAGCAAGCATCTTTAAATTTCACAGCTGCAATCACAAAATGCACTGATTTTGGAACCCCCCCACCAAAATCAAATCTGTCACTGTTTCCATGGTTTCCCCATCTATTTGCTATGAAGTGATAGGACTGGATGTCATGATCTTCATTACTTGAATGTTGAGTGTTAAGCCAACTTTTTCACTCTCCTCTTTCACTTTCATCAAGAGGTTCATTCATTTTTCTTTGCTTTCTGCTGTAAGGATGGTGTCATCTACATATCTGAAGTTATTGACATTCTCCCAGAAATTTTGATTCCAGCTTGTGCTTCGTCCAGCCCAGCATTTGGCATGATGTGCTCTGTATGTGAGTTAAATAAATAAAGTGAGAATACACAGCCTTGACATACTCCTTTTCCAATTTGGAACCTGTCTGTTATTCCATGTCTGGTTCTAACTATTGTTTCTTGATCTGCATACAGATTCTTCAATCTGTAAGGTAAGGTAAGGTAAGGTAGTCTGGTATTCCAACTCCTAAGAATTTTCCACAGTTTGTTGTGGTCCACATGGTCAAAGGCTATGGCATAGTCAATAAAGCAGTGATTTCAGAGCTCCAAAATATAAAGTCTCTCATTTTTTTCATTGTTTCATTGTTTTCCCATTTATTTGCCATGAAGTCATGGGACCAGCTGCCATAATCTTAGTTTCCTGAATGTTGAGTTTTAAGCCAACTTTTTCACTCTTCTATTTCACTTTCATCAAGAGGCTCTTTAGTTCTTCATCGCTTTCTGCCATAAGGGTGGCATCATCTGCATATCTGAGGTTATTAATATTTCTCCCAGTAATCCTGATCCCAGATGCTGTGTACTCTTGCCTAAAAGAATATAGCAAAAAAATATTTTTTCTCAATGATATTTTAAAAGAAAAATGAAATAAAATAACAAAATTATTTTACTCTAAATTCTCCACCATAACTGTTTTAAAAATTATTTTTCTTACTGTTATATAAAATGTGATTTAACTGCAAAAAACTGTTCAATTTGAGAGGAGAACAAGATGGCGGGGGGACAGTAAGTGGATGTGAAATACATCTCTCTCCACGGATACATCAAGAATACATCTTCAGACACAGAAGTAAATGCAGAAACCAGCTGAGAGTGGGCAGGAGGACCTGACTAGTGTAACAGAATACATAGAACCATGCAAAACTTGGTAGGACAAAGGAACTAGGGGGAAAAATAGAAGTATTAGTAGGAATGGACCTGCCCTCAGTGGGTGGGGGGAACTGAAGCAGGGGTCCAGTCCCTAAAGTGGGTCAATTGTCTGAGTCAGAGGAGAAACATTTAAGGCCAAGAGTGAAACAGCTGATCTGTGGCAGCACTGACTAGTGTAACAGAATACATAGAACCATGCAAAACTTGGTAGGACAAAGGAACTAGGGGGAAAAATAGAAGTATTAGTAGGAATGGACCTGCCCTCAGTGGGTGGGGGGAACTGAAGCAGGGGTCCAGTCCCTAAAGTGGGTCAATTGTCTGAGTCAGAGGAGAAACATTTAAGGCCAAGAGTGAAACAGCTGATCTGTGGCAGCCTAAATGGAATGAGAGTCAGACAGTCCTTTCCATAGCCATACATATGTCAGGCAGGGATGTGGGTCTCCTGGAAGGGGCAATGGCTGGGAGCTAGAGTTTAGGGATTGTGGAACAATTCAAGTTCAGGGTTGCTACTGACTGCAGAGAGACAGATTGAGGGGATGTGAAGGCGGAGATAGCAGTGAGAAATGCCTGTGGAGGGAAGCCAGGCAGCCATGGAAGCAAGGCGATATTGCTGAGTCATGCATAGTGGGTAGAGCCATCACCATAGCCTCTCTCTCCCAACACACCAGCATCGCCACCATCGGCAGCTGAACGATAGAGAGGCTGGCCTATAAAACCCTTTACGCACTGAGTAGGACCCCACTCAGCGTTCCCCTTTAGGTGCCTGATGTGCAGATCTACAGAGTAGGACCCCAATCAGGGGGACCCCTCTATGTGCCTGATGTGCTGAATAACAGAAAAGGACCCCAGGCAAGGGATCCCTCTAAGTGCCTGAATGGACTGAGCTTTGGAGAAAGACTGGCCAAAAAGGCCTTCTGATTGCCAGCTACAAGAGGCTGGAAAAAAGATCTGATTGGGCCATAACTTCTACAGTGGGAGCAATTTGTGTCCCTGAACACTTGGTGCCACCAGGATCCCTGCAAGCCAAGCAGCTGCACCATCATCACTCTCAACTCTCACCACCATCACCCTCAACTCTCACTGGAGCAGAGCTGCCACAGGC
>SJYX01023209.1:31934-52304 GCA_006410675.1 Oreotragus oreotragus
CTCCCAAACATGAACCCCCCTCCCACCTCCCACCCCACATCTTCCCTCCAGATCATCCCCATACACCAGCCCCAAGCATCCTGCATCCTGCATTGAACATAGACTGGCAATTCATTTCTTACATGATAGTATACATATTTCAATGCTATTCTCCCAAATCATCCCTCCCTCTCCCTCTCCCTCTCCTTCTCCCTCAGAATCCATAAATCCTCTCTACACATCTGTATCTGAATGGCAAGCTGTTCCAGTGTTCTTGCCTGGAGAATTCCATGGACAGAGGAGCCTGGTGGGCTATAGTCCATGGGGTCACAAAGAATTTCACACAACTAAGTGACTAACACTTTCACTTTCATGTCCATTGAGACAATGATGCCATCCAATGCCAGGCTTCCCTGCCCATCACCAACTCCCAGAGTTTGCTCAAGCTCATGTTATCAAGTCAGTGATGCCATCCATCCATCTTATCCTCTGTCGTCCCTGTCTCCTCCCGCCTTCAGTCTTTACCTGCATCCAGGTCTTTTCTAGTGAGTCAGCTCTTCACATCAGGTGGCCAAAGTACTGGAGTTTCAGCTTCAGCATCAGTCCTTCCAATGAATATTCAGGACTGATTTCCTTTAGGGTTGACTGGTTTCTCCTTGCAGTCCAAGGGACTCTCAAGACAACACCACAGTTCATAAGCATCAGTTCTTCAGTGCTCAGCTTTCTTTATAGTCCAACTCTCACATCCATACATGAGTACTGGAAAAACCATAGATTTAATATATATTAAAGTTGGAAATTATTGAAAAGGAAGCAAGTAAGCAGGACTGTGCAGTTAAGTATAGCAGGAATCTCACCAGTTCTAAATTAAATCCTGATTTTTTCCTGCCTTGTATTTATCTGATGTGGTTCATTACTCATCCATAGGGAACACTACCAGCTTGTGTATTTGCCTTTCACTCTCGGTACCCCATACCCTCACCACTGACAAAAGCCAAGCTGACAGCTCTTTATACCTGGTTTGTAGCCTGGTCCTTTGGTTTAGGGTTAGTCCATCCTGGTCTTCTCTTCAAGTCCCTGTTCGCCTTTCTTTTATTTTATATACTTGTTTGTGTTTCTTTAGCTTTGGAGACCAAGAGCTCACAAACTGGTACTCCTAGGATAGTTCAGTCCTCTAAATTCTAAGTATTCTCTACAGTTTATCACCCTCAAGGGATTAAAAGTTGGTTTTTAGGGAGCAAAATTGTCTTTCCTGTCTCACAATCTTTTTGTGTAAAGCCTAGATGTCCATGCAGTACAGAAGCAGATATACAGTGTATGTATAATTTTTAAATTTCATATTTACAAATGATTAGGAAAAACATGCCTGAAAAACTTAGTCAGCTATAATGAAAAATAGGTTAAGAAATGAAATATAATGAAAGATTGTGCTACACTTACATACATCTCCATCCTTTCCCAACATCTGCACTTAGATGTTACTCAGAAGCTTCAAGCTCCCTTGTCCAGAACTGAAGCAGTCCTTTCCCTCTGCCCCGCCGAGGCCTTTCTCCTCGCCCTCCCTGTTCAGCTTCGGTGAATGGCGTCACATGTGGCTCTGTGCCCACCTTGTCCCCTTATCTCATGCCAAAGGCGTTACCGCAGTGCAGTCTGTTTTCTTTCACTGCCTGGATTATTACTGCAGCTTTAAAAATCATTCTTCGTGCTCTGTGCTTACCCTTGCTCTAATCTTTTATCCACATTGTGCTAGAAGGATCTTTCTAAAATGTACGCCTGATTATCTCTCATCTACTTAAAACTCTCCCAGTTCTTAGGGATCAGAATTCTTTATCCACAGAATGGTCTGCCTTTCTTTTAATTTTCTGGCTTTTTCCTTCTCAGACTTCTTTCTACTCTCTCTACTTCCCTCTCCTCCCAACATACACTTTTATTCTGGAATCACTTAGACTTCTCTCAAGTGCCACTTTCTTCCTCATCTTCGGTCTGATTCAAATGCTCTGATACTGTGCCTTTGAGGTTTTGGCTTTGCTTCTGCGCCTCATGCCACTTCCTGTCTGCTGCTGTTCAGTTCAGGTACCCTGTCCTCCTAGGCGCACTGTGTGATTATTTTTACCATACTCTTCGTCACATAGGAAGAAATATATATTTTCCTTTTTTTTACGCTAAACGACTTCTTGAGGAACGACTTATTTGTTGTTGCATCTCCAACTCCTGTAGTATCTAGCAGGCATTCTATAAATATGTGCCAAATGAAAAAATGAACAAGTGTGTGAGGCTGCTTTAAGTGCTAATATTATATAGATTCTTAGGTTGTCCTGTTTTCCTGAGCATTTTACCATATATTTTCCCCCCATGAAATATTGCATACTAGATTGAATTAAGCTTATTCCTTCTTTACGGGAAATATTAATGATTTAGACCAAAGAACAATATATGATAAGTAGCTTTTCAAGTGTTTAAATATTGGCTTTCTAAAACAGCATTAACTAGTTTTAGAACTGATTTATTTCTTATCTATAAAAAAACAGGATTAACATTATTTAGATAAAAAGACTATCAAAATATTTTTGATTCTCTATATTTTTTTCTCCCTCTCATTCTGTTTAGCTAAAGGACACAAAATCAGCAGATCAGAAAACAACACTTCTTCATTTTCTTGTGGAAATATGTGAAGAAAAGCATCCTGACATCCTAAATTTTGTGGATGATTTGGGACATTTGGACAAAGCTAGCAAAGGTTTGTGCTTTTATAGAAAACATTTTCATATTCTGGGTCTTAAGTTGGTATAGAAAATAATGCCTTTTATTTGAACGTACTTGCCTCTTTGTCACAGTTTTTTCATACTGAGTGCATCATTTTAAAATTAGAAAGTTACAGGACATTTACTTTTTGAATTGTCATTTCTGCAGCTGTGAGTTTACTTTGTTTGGGTAATGAGACCCTGTGTTCAGAAGCTGGGAGCTCGTGAACACCTGCAGCCCAGCTCTGCTGAGCCCCGCCCTGTGGCCTGCACGGGTGTCACTTCCAGACCCCTGGGATGAGTGTGAATCTGAGCCAAGCACCTGTAGGCAGTGTCCCCTTGGCCTGAATTCTGAATCTCCATCTACCTGCCTTGCAGGTAGAGTGTGCTTCCTTTGCTTCTGCAAGTACCAAACTGCCAGAGATTCCAGTCACTCCTCCCTAAAGCCCCAGGTTCTAACCTCCTTATCCCCACTGTGGATTTATGTCTGGTTATAGAAAGGGTCAAAGAAAGGATAGGCCTTATTGATATTTATATTTGCCTTGAATATGACTTAGGTAACTTTTTGATCATCTAAAGAATCTAGGTTGTATATCAAATCAGTTCTGTGGGAAAAAACTTGACTCGAAACATTGAATTTATGAGTACACATGTATATGAATATATACAAATGTATGGATATATATTTTGGATGATACTTCATTTGGACCAGGAGAATATCTGTATTCTTTATGTGTAGGCCACTGGTTATTTATCAACTTAAAGAAGAATACTTTTTTCCTGCATTATAGTGAATATTACTTTTAAAAATCACTTGTATCATTTTATACTCCTATGAAATTGTTTCTTCTATAAAGTGGGGTTTGTACTACCTATTTTGCAGAGAGGCATGTGACTGCATGAGAAATTCTTTCACATGTTTTCCTGAGATATATATTTCTTTCAAGTATATATCTCGTACAGCTGTTGCAAAAAAAAAAAAAAAGTTGGAAGCAATCTGTTTTTTTAAGACATAAAGTAAAATTTTAAACTCTTCTCTCTTGCAGTCTAATGTTCTAATGACATTGGATTATTCCTTAGTTTGCACTTGTACTTCCATAAAATGTTCTTGGCATAAAAAGATAATGTCTGTTTGTCTAAGTATAAATGTTTTAAGGGAATTTAAGAAGGGAAAATAATCCAAATAATTTTGTCATAATAATCAATGTGAGATTGAGCAAAAGGGCACAGAGAAGAAAAGAAAAACATTAAAATTGACCTAGTGATATTCAAAATAGCTTTTCAGTGATTAAGTTCATTAATTCAAGGGTGATAATGTTCTTAAAACGAATTTTCTGAAATTTTGGAATAAAATTTGAGTATACAGGATGAAAAAGAATTGAAAGTGGGTTTTCTTGATGAACGTTAAGCTTGACAAGTAACAGAGGAAAAAGTGTTACCAAGTGCCTTGAAGTATGGAGGAATTTTTTTTTTCTGGGGAAAAGATGGTTGAGTAGTTATTATAACAGCTTATACCAGCATTAGGTATTTAAAAAGAATTAAATCAGTGTGGGCCTTTTCTGATAACAGCAGCTTGGATTTCTGATCACTTCACCATCTTTTCTACTAGTTCTAAAACTGAACAGTCAGCTGAAACATGCTTCTCTTTCCGGTCTCCTTTTTTAAAAATAAAGTTTTTACTTACATCTTTATTGGGGTTGTGCTGGCTCTCCTTCGATGCACCTAGGCTTTCTCTAGTTGTGGCAGGCTGGGACTGCTCCTGGTCTCAGTGTGCGGGCCTCTCCCTGAGGTGCCTTCTCGTGTCGTGGAACACAGGCTCTAGGTGTGCAGGCTTCATTGCCCCGAGGCACGTGGAACTTTCCCAGAACAGAATCGAGCCTGTGTCCCCTGCATTGACAGGCTGATACTTATCCACTGTGCCACCATATGAGTTCTCAGATGTATTTTTAACGGCAAAACTTATTTTCTAACAGTTTTTGCCATGAATTAAGCTTTCAAAATATCATTTATCTATTTTGACTCATTTGACTGTGCTAAAAATCCAGTATAAATATTATATTTTGCTTTTGAAAAATGTTTAACTTTCATAAGGGCTTGCTTGCAGAGTTGTAACTTGGTAATGAGATTCTTCTGCTTTCTCTTTCGGTGTTTCTGTGGGGGCATTCTGGGGCCTTGGAGGATTTAGTTTCCATCTGTTACAGTAGAGGCATGCATATGTGTATGGGTCAGCAGATACCGTGAACGAGTTTCATGGGGAGCAGCCGACTTCATATTTGAAATAGAAAAGCCATAACTGAGAAAAATTTTTTATAGTGTAGGTGATTGTTGCGCCTAATTTCTTTTTATGATTGTATTACCTTATTAATGGATGAGATTAAAGGAACAAATATAATGCTTTAGATGAAATGAGTCTATGTTTGCTTAGGAAAGTTTTTGTGCTCTTGTATTTTATGTCATCATTTGAAAGTTTCCAGATTTGAAGTATCCTCAATGAGCTATCGCATGAATTAAAAAGTATCTTTGTTTTTGAGACACAACAAATCCTGGCCATTAGGTACTCCTGGATCAGCAGGGAGAACTTTCATTACAACTAATGAGCTTACCCGTATGACAATTTTCAAGAATCTACTTCATTAGGGCTGCTTCTCTGCTAAAAGCTAATGGCTTATACCTTTTCTGTTGTATTTCCGTGAAAATATTTTGGGTCATTATTGTATTTCTGTATACCGTTGTAATATTTCTTTCCTTTATGGATTTCTAAGGGTTGGATACATTTTCCCCTGGTCTAAACAGTTGAAATTAATGAACTCTAATCCATGATGGTGTTACTGATTATTTCACAATAATTTCATCATTAAATTGGAATGATATTCTACTAATGATTAGAAAATATGACCGAACTTTGGGGATTTTGAAATGTGTTAAAATAATACCAAAGTAAATTTACAATTTCACCTTGTTGAACCCATGTCTTTTTAGGGTATTATAGCTCTTCCCTGGTGGCTCAGATGGTAAAGAATCTGCCTGCAATGCAGGAGACCTGGGTTTGATCTCTGGGTAGGAAGATCCTCTGGAGAAGGGAATGGCAACCCACTCCAATACCGACTGGAGCATTCCATGGACAGAGGAGCCTGGCGGGCTGCAGTCCATGGGATCGCAGAGTCGGAGGCGACTGAGCGACTAACCCTACTGTTACTACTACTACTGCTGCTATAGCTCTTCCAGATATTTCCATCCTTCCCTAGATAGTTAACCCGGAATTCTCGAGATGCCACGCTAATGTGCTTTGTAACTCACTTATTCATTCATTTGACAAGCGCATGCTGTGTGACTACTGTGTCAGGAACTGTGGACTGTTTTGCTGCTGGTCCAGGGTGTGGCTCTGTCTTGGCGTAGCTCCGGTTACCTTCTTCTCTGACTTCTGTCCCAACTGACTCCTCCCTTTTCCTCTCACATATTTGACTTCTTCTCTACACCTTTTCAGTAGTGCTGTTATTACTGGTCTGATACTGAGTCCTTCCCTTTTTTTCTCCCTGCAGCTTCTCCTTAGGTGATCTCTTTAGTCCCCAAGGGCTTAAATAGAATCATTAAATTAATGACTTACAAATTTTTTTCTAGACTTCCTTCTAAGCTCCACACTTGTATATCCAACAGCTTACTTTTCAACCTCCAGCTATGTTGCAATGTCTAGATCACCTTTTGCTGTAAATGTGGCTCTTGATTACGACTCCCTTACTGTCTCCTCTCCAAATTTGATTTACTTGAAAAAATCCTTCTTGGCTCACTTTCTTCTGATTTCCTTTTTCTCATTTCCGTGACTCTTTGCAGCCCTTAGCACCTCAGCTGAGAATGCGTGGTAGTTTCCGTGAGGAGTGGCTGCTGTGCTGGAAAGGCCTCTCACTCTCTCCTGTGTCAGGAACCTTACAGGAAATGTCCTTTCCCTTTGGTGCTTCTTCCTGGTGCTTGCCGAGAGCCTACCTAAGTGTCTGTGTATTCCAGTCTGTATTTAAGGGTAAATTTTTAGATTTTCCAGAAAGTCTTAGACCACTGTTTAAGAACTACTACTCTGTGTTAGACACTATTCCTGGAACTGCTGAGAAAGGAAGTAGCTTCCAGAGAGAGGGCAATATTCAGTGTGTTTTCAGAGTGGGTTTAATGATTGCCCGTTGTTTTTTTTTTTTTTTAACTTTTTCCATTTCTACATTTTCAGCTTTCACAAGCATTATTTGATGCTTTATATTTGAGTTTTTGTTTGCTCCATTTTATAGACCTCTCTGCTTTTAAGACTGTTTGTTTGCTTTTAGCTAGTAATTCTTTGGTCTGACCCAAATATTTGTCAGTCAAATACATCTCCTGGTTTTCAATTCCTCATGACTTTCCAACATTTTATGTTAAGTGCCTTACTAAACACTGAATGTTTGTTTTTTGTTCACCTACTGTGAGCATTTAGAGCGCTTAATTTCCAGGTGGCTGCCACCTGGAAATGCACAGTGTATGAAAATTTCCAATTCATCTGCTATAACAAGCAGAAAGCATTTTCAAAGTCTTCCATTAATCTCTTTATGCTATAGACTTCCAAAAATGACAATTAAAAATGTATTAGCAAGTAGGGTATGTATTTTAGGTATTCAGTATTAGTTATTATTTCAGCTTCATTTTATATTTTAAGTGTATATTGTAAATATATAAAAATATTTATTGTGCAACAAAAGTAACAACACAGGTAACATGATTTTTGGAACCATTGTGTCATGAAGACTAACTTTGGTGTCTCATAGTTTTGCAAGATAATTATTTTGTTATTTCAGATCAACTGTAAAATACTAGAGTTTTATGAAT
Organism: Oreotragus oreotragus; assembly: GCA_006410675.1. Taxonomy (NCBI): domain Eukaryota; kingdom Metazoa; phylum Chordata; class Mammalia; order Artiodactyla; family Bovidae; genus Oreotragus; species Oreotragus oreotragus. Next base: position 39,494 of record SJYX01023209.1, read on the forward strand.
ATACACATTAGTGTGTATGTCCGCCAATACAATGAAATAATTTGATAGGACACATTAGTGGGAGGGGGGTGGCATTTATAATATAATTTAGTTAAAAGAAAAAACAACCATGTAGGATATTGCTTTAACTGAATTGTCAATAAAGAGCAAAAATATATTGTTATGGGCTGAATTCTGTCACCATATGTTGGAGCCCTGCATATGTTGAACCTCTTCATATATTGAACGTCTTCATATGTTGAACCTAGTACCTCAGAATGTGACTGTATATGGAGATAGGGCCCTTAAACTGGTGATTAAGTTAAAATGGGACCCTTAGGGTGGGTGCTAATACAGTCTGACTTGTGTCCTTATAAGAAAAGGCAATTTGAATACACAGAGGAGACATCATGGCTGAGCATATGCACAAGAGAGAGAGTACGAGCCAAGGGGAGTTGCTTCAGGAGAAATCAAGCTTACAAATTAGTATAATAACTAGAAACATTTTTCTTGCTTAGTTTTTTGGCATTAGAATGGCCTATTTTGTGGTGTTCTTTAGTTGCTAAGTTGTGTCAGACTCTTTTGTGACCCCCATGGACTGTAGCCCGCAAGGCTTCTCTGTACATGGGATTTCCCAAACAAGAATACTGGAATGGGTTGCCATTGCCTTCTCCAAGGGATCTTTCTGATCCAAGGACTGAACCTGCATCTCCTGCTTGGCAGGTGGATTCTTTACCACTAAGTCCCCTAGGAAACCCAGAGTGGCCTGTGCTGCATGATCTCTGATTTTATGAGATAACTTGAAGAAACAATTATAGACCTGCAGTGTTGGTTGCTCACTAGTAATCAGTTCAGGAATAGGTTTGTTTTTATACAAACCATGAATTACCACATGATTTTAAATAATTATTATAAGTATGCGTCAATTCTTTCTTGAATAGGCATGACACATAAAATAGTATATCTATGAGGAAATATTGAGGCATTCTAAATAAATATATTCATGAGTGTTTACATTTAATTTTCAGAGTGTGTTCTTACATCTCCTGGATTTTATTTTAGAATGCATTCATTTACATTGAGCTAAATTTACAAGTTTTAGTTTTGTTTCATCATGTCTTGTGCTTACTACATCTGCATATATTTCTTTACCACTCTCTCTGTTTTGCTACTATATAGTAGTTGAATTTTTCTTGTAAGCAGGTAGCCAAGAAAGACTAGTTGAACTCTGAATTATCTATTGACACTTTTCCAAAATTGAGATATGAATAGATGGTTTTACCCTTTTTTATTAGCTTGTGGAAATAGTGAAAATATTATTCTTCATATAGATGGAGAGTAAGAAGCTATGTCAAAAAGCTAGTCTGTGACTCCTGTTTAGTTACGTCTCAGATCTATTTTGACCATCTCTAGCCATCTAATACATATACTCAGGAATTGGTGGGAGGGGGGTTCATGTTTGGGAGTTCGTGTAAAAAAATAAATAAATACAAAAAAATAAAAAAAAGTTAAAAAAAAAGTTAAAAAAAAAATAAAATATATACATATATACATAAAAAATGATTTTAATATTACTACAAACTAAAATGATGAAAAATAAATTTATTTTAAAAAGGCAATTCACATGTAGGTTTGCATATACTTACTAAAAGAGCCATTNTGGGGGTTCATGTTTGGGAGTTCGTGTAAAAAAATAAATAAATACAAAAAAATAAAAAATAAAAAAAAATAAAAAATAAAAAGTATATGTATGTAAGGTATACAACATGTTGTTTTGACATACATGTACATTGTGAAACAAGATAATTAGCACACCCATCACCTTGCATAGCTACATTTGTATGTTTGCATGTCTATCATGAAAAAACTTGAGACCTACTCTTTTACCAAATTTCAAATATAAAGTATATTATTATTAACCATAGTCATCATATTGTACATTAGTCTCTAGAACTTATTCACCTTATAACTGAAAGTTTGTACCCTTTGACATCTTTCATTACCCATACATTCAGCACTCAACAAGTACCAATCTATCCTTTCTTAGTATGAGTCTGACTTTTAAAATCCCCACATACAAGTGACATTATGCAATATTTATCTATCTCTGTCTGGCTTATTTCATTTAGCATAGTGTCCCCCAGGCTCACTCATGTTGTCACAAATAACAGCACTTTTTTCTCATTTAAGGCTAAATAATACAAATTGTTTAAGTTGTCAGAGAAGGGACAATATGTGGGAAAAAGTGCAGCTAGACTTCACTGGGCCACCTTCTGTTGTACCTACTATTTATTTTAATTTTGGGATCTCCAATTAGTTAACATAATAATATGGCGTTCTCAGGGATCCTTATTCTCTCTCTAATGCACTAATCTGCTTGACCCTGTCGTCCTCCACCTGCAAAAGATAAAATCAGACTAGGTTTATCAAAATTGTATTAGGCCTTAAGTGATAATAAGAGGGCAAAAATGAGAGAGGATAATATCCATTTGGGCCCCAACCCAATTCATGTGGCAGATGAATGTGAAGTCCTTGAACTTATCTGCCCCTAGGCAAAAATATGTAAGCCTCATCTTCCTAGTTTTAGGACCTTGTCTTAAACTTCTTCCCTGGATAAGTTATAAACTTCTTTGGGAAAGCATACACTACTCAAAAACAAGCATGCTTAAATATTATATGAACTAATATTTGCACTATAGAAATACCTATTCTATAGTACAGATTTGAAGATCAGATATTTTACAACAGTGTAGAAGTACTAAAACAATAACTTAAATGTAAATAAGTGTATGATGTTCTCTGTATTGGGGCTTTCCAGGTGATGCAGTGGTAAAGAACCCCCCTGCCAATGCAAGAGACACAAGAGATATAAGTCAATCCCTGGGGTCAGGAAGATCCCCTGGAGTAGGAAATGGCAACCTACTTAGGTATTCTTTTCTGGAAAATTTTATGGACAGAGGAATCTGGTGGGCTAAAGTCCATGGAATCATAAAGAGTTAGACTAAGTACACACATACACTAGATGTGGAAAAATGAACTGTGTGATAGAGTAGTACAAAAATCATTTTACAATATTCTCATGAGTTCAGGATTACAGCTTTCTATGTGACCATATTAAACACAAGATGTATATAATTTTTCCCTTAATTTTATTTCCACAGATTTAAAAAATAGATGCAAGGTATAATCTTTGTAGGAATTTGTATGAAGAATGAAAATATGAAATTAGATATAAAACCAATGGTTTTGTGAGACAAAAATGGTTAAATAGGACAATTACTCCTGGTTGATTTATGAATCAATGAAAGGAAAGTGGATAACCATATTAAAATTAGTAAAAATAAACTGGAAACAAACTATGTTACAAGTCACATTTGACACTCAAATTTTTATTCATTTGATCTTTACAAAATTATTGATGGAAAAACTAGTGCCCTCCCCTTGCATGCCATCAATTAGTTGATTATTTACTATTGCATGCTGTCATTTATTCATTTATCTGATAAATATTTAAGGCTTATATTTTCTTGTACTTAAAATACCATATTAGATAAATAGCATTGTATTACAAACAGGATTAATGAAGATAAATAAGCCCATACAGCATAAAAGTGGCAAAGTTTGGACTCAAACACCATGTCCTTTAAACTACTTTTCTATATATTTTTTATATACTTCCTCTTTTTCTCTATATCAAATACATTTTGCTCTAGATGTAAAATCCATGTATACATTTGCACATACACCTGAAAAGTATTAATTTTAAAAGAAGTAACAATGTTTGTAAACATTACCACAAACATTAAAAGCATTTTAAAGTGATTATTATTAGACTATAGCAGAAATGTTACAATAGTTAAACATAAATATAAAAAGATCAAATTTTTTCTCTTTGTTATATATAAAATGAAATTCACTTTGAATCTCTTTGTCTACATGTTAAATATGTTAGGGTAAATAAAACAAATAAAGCAAATATACCATGGTCATAGTTGAAGTTTTATTCTCCTACCATTATAGAACAAGAATGTTTCTTATCTACAAACAACTTCTCTTCATGACTGATGTCACTACAATTTAGCCCTTCGAAGTTAGTATTTATTGATTTTGCCTTTACTTTGATTGGATCTTACCTACCTCAGTGTTTCAGTAAATTGAAGCCTTCTGCAGTTCATGGAAAAAAGCTGAGAGCAAGGCCTTGAGAAAATGTATACTGACCTCAATTTGCTTCAGACTGTATTGGTAAAATCATTGTCAGTGTGTTGCAGATGTGACCTTAACTGGATTTGTGCAAATTCAATCCACAATATTCTAGATAGCTGACTGAAAATTGGCCTAAAATGTAAGAGTTAAAATAGCTTTAAAATTAAAAATATAAATATTTGAGGCCATTTTATTAAAATGCTACATATTCTTTGTATGTATTAACTTCTATACATACATTAAATCAGTTTTGAAGTTTGCAAAACAGAATGCAGTACAATCTTTCCCTTATAGTGCTTGCAAAATAATAAGGGATGTACCAAAGTTAATTAAATTTTATAGTATGTTTTGACAAATTATAAACATTATGTGAAATATGAGAACAGAAAAAACATGGCCATATAAATTATGGTACAAAAGAGCTCTTTTGTGAGTAAAATGGGTGTCACTGATAATCATGATGGAAAAAGGATAATAAAAATATGCAGGGAATCTAGAATAATGGACACACTAATCTGGCAGAGATAGAAGACTCTACAAGAGACATCTGAAATTAAATTTTAATTGGAAGCTACTCAAAATTTAACAATGTATGTGAATAATTATTGTGGCAATTTTCTTGTGAAATTTGAAAAACAGAATGCAGTACAATCTTTCCCTTATAGTGTTTGCAAAATAATAAGGGATGTACCAAAGTTAATTAAATTTTATAGTATGCTTTGACAAATTATAAACATTATGTGAAATATGGGAACAGAAAAAACATGGCCATATAAATTATGGTACAAAAGAGCTCTTTTGTGAGTAAAATGGTTGTCACTGATAATCATGATGGAAAAAGGATAATATAAATATGCAGGGAATCTAGAATAATGGACACACTAATCTGGCAGAGATAGAAGACTCTACAAGAGACATCTGAAATTAAATTTTAATTGGAAGCTACTCAAAANATTATGTGAAATATGGGAACAGAAAAAACATGGCCATATAAATTATGGTACAAAAGAGCTCTTTTGTGAGTAAAATGGTTGTCACTGATAATCATGATGGAAAAAGGATAATATAAATATGCAGGGAATCTAGAATAATGGACACACTAATCTGGCAGAGATAGAAGACTCTACAAGAGACATCTGAAATTAAATTTTAATTGGAAGCTACTCAAAAGGTGGGCAAAAAGAAAGAAAATTTATGCATATAGTGCCCCGCATAAGCAGAACACTGAGAAGGAAGAGGACTTGAGAATAGTGGTAGATATGACTTTTGAGTAATTGAATATAGATTGTGAAGTTGATTTTTTGTTATGTAATTTGATATTTATGTTGTGCAAAGATTCAAAAACAACTTAAAGCATAACTAAGTTGCCAAAATTTGCTGCATATTAGAACCACTAGGTAAACGTCTAAAAAATTAACAGCCTCGGTTGCATCAGTTCAGTTCAGTTCAGTTCAGTCACTCAGTCGTGTCCGACTCTTTGCGACCCCATGAATCGCACCCTGCCAGGCCTCCCTGTTCATTAGCATCTCTCGGAGTTCACTCAGACTCACGTCCATCGAGTCCGTGATGCCATCCAGCCATCTCATCCTCGGTCGTCCCTTCTCCTCCTACCCCCAATCCCTCCCAGCATCAGAGTCTTTTCCAATGGGTNTTGTGATCCACACAGTCAAAGGCTTTGGCATAGTCAATAAAGCAGAAATAAATGCTTTTCTGGAACTCTCTTGCTTTTTCCGTGATCCAGTGGATGTTGGCAATTTGATCTCTGGTTCCTCTGCCTTTTCTAAAACCAGCTTGAACATCAGGGAGTTCATGGTATCAAAATATTAGTGGCTTCTATGCATCAAATCATTCTAATTTGCATCTTCATTTGCGAACTGCTGGCTAAATCCATAAATAAACTCATTTCGGGGCATTTGGCAACTTCTGAATAAAATCTTCAAAATAATGTGTTAAGTCTTTTTAAAATTTCTCCAATATGCCAAACAATAATATGAACACTTTTTCATGACCTGTTTATTCTGACTACAATGTTCTGTAAGCAAATATTTTGCAGGAGGCTCTATTTAACTTTATTCAGGTCTCTGTTCAACGTCACCTCTCCAGAGAGACATCCTCTGACCACTTTATCTCAAATAGTAATCCTCACCCCTTTTTAATCTAATAACACTAATCAATGTGCCTTCTCATTACTTATACCTACCTGATACTTTATCATTTTTTGTTTAACTAGCAATTTTTACTTTCTGCTACACACATTATCTGAATATAAAATCATTGACAGCAGAGATGTCACAGGCAGACTTTCAGATTTCTAATGCTGAAACAGTGATACATAACAAGTACTCAGTAAATGCTCATTAAATGAATGAATTATTATGAAAATAATGAAAAGTAAAGTAATCATATTTTATCTCTGAGTATAGTTAAACTGTTTCCATTTCAAGAAGACAGAGACAGAGGAGTTTCAAGATAGCAAAGGAGGAGGTGGAGGTAGAATGCATCTGTATCAACAACATCAAGAAAACATTTACATATGCAACAGTTCTTACAGAACATTGCTGAAAACTAGGGGAGACCTTGATCATCAGAAGGACCATACAGATCCAAGCATAACTTGGTAGGACAAAAGATGGGAAAAGGAGGATGAGAGCAAACACGACTGGACATTCACCCCAGGGTGGAGGAGCTGAAGTGGGGAGAGATTTCTGCATACAGGGATGTTGGTTTGGACAGAAAGGAAGCATTTGGGGCTGTTAGAAGAAGGATCAAGCAGCTGTGATAGTCTGGAGAGAGTGAGAATACCGCAGAAAATCTATGGCGTGGCCCTACAAACTCAGGACCAAGATACCTGTCCAATAATGTGCCTAGGGGCTGAGCCACAGGGGAAGCCCAAGAATACTGGAGTGGATAGCCTATCCCTTCTTCAGTGGATCTTCCCAACCCAGGAATTGAACCAGAGTCTCCTGCATTGCAGGCAGATTCTTTATCAACTGAACTAATCTCTTCAAATATTTTCCCAGGTCCTTTCTCTTTTTCTTCTTCTTTTGGGAGACATATAATTCAAATGCTGATGTTTTTAATATTATCCTAGAGTTCTCTGAGAGTGTCCTCAATATTTTCATTCATGTTTATTCATTCAGAGACAACAGCGAAATCAAGCTGTACATATAAGGAAATGTTAGAATTCAGTAGCACCAAACCGGTTCTACAAAAAATACTAGAGGAATTTGTCTAGGCTGAAAAAGAAAAAGACTTAAACACACACACAAAAAGATTAGAAAAATGCTAATAGAAACATATATGTATCAATAATTACTTTAATGTAAATGGATTAAATGCTCCAACCAAAATACATAGATGGGCCAAATGGACATGAAAACAAGACCCATATAATTGTTATCTATAAGAGACCCACTTCAGACCTAGGGACACATAAAGCTGAAAATGAGAAAATGAAAAAAAAATATTCCATGCAAATGAAAATCAAAAGAAAGCTGGAGTAGTAATGCTCATATCTGATAAAATAGCCTTTTAGATAAAGGATATTAAAAGAGACACGGAAGGACACTACATAATGAACAAGGAACCAATCAAAGAAGACATAACAGTGATAAATATTTATGCATCAAATATAGTAACACCTCAATACCAGAGGCAAATGTTAATAGTCATACAAAAGGAAAGCAACAGTAAAACAATAATAGGGCTTTAACACCTAAGTTACAAAATGTGCAAATGATTGAGACAAAAAAAAATGTTAATAAGGAAATGTAGGTCTTAAATGACACATTGGAACTGATGGACTTCATTGATATTTATAAGACATTCAATCCAAAAGCAGCAGAATACGTGTCTTTAATTGCAAACAAAGTATTTCCAGGATAGCTCACATCTTGGGTCACGAAACAAGCCTTCATAAATTTAAGACAATTGAAACTGTATCAAGCATCTTTTTTTACTACAACACTATGAGGGTAGAAATCAATTAAGAAAAAAACTAAATGCACATTCTTGGAAAAGATAAAATTGACAAACCATTAACCAGATTCATCAAGGTAAAAGAGAGAAGACTGAAATTGATAAAATTAGAAATTAAAAAAATAATAATTTACAGCAGACACCGTAGAAATACCAAGAATCTTAAGACACTGCTACACACAATTACATGCAAATAAAATGCAAAACCTGGAAGAAATGGAAAAATATTTAGAAAAGTGTAGCCTTCCAAGATTGAATGAGGAAACAATAAAAAATATGAACAGACTACTCACTAGCATCGAAATCAAAACTGTGATTAAAAAATAATCCAAAAAATTAAAGCCCTGGGCCAGATAGCTTCACAGGCAAATTCTATCAAATTTAGAAAGGAGCTAACACTTCTTCTCAAGCTCTTCCAAAAAAATTGCAGAGGAAGGAACACTCCCAAACTCATTCTATGAGACCACCATGATATTGATATCAAAATAAGACAAATATATTATTTTTTTAAAAAAAGAAAGAAGGAAAATTGCAGGCCAGTGCCACTGATGAACATAGTTGCAGACATCCTTAGCAAAATGAAATCAATCAAAATCTAAAAACACATTAAAAGAATCATACACCATGATGAAGCTGGGTTTATCCAAGGGATGCTAAGATTCTATAATATATGCAATTTAATCAATGTGATACACCATATTAACAAATTGAAAGATAAAAGCAAATGATCATCTCAATAGGTACAGAAAAAGATTTTGACAAAATTCACTACCCATTTAAATAAAAATAAAAAATCTCCAGGAAGTGGGCATAGAGTAAACCTACTTCAATATAATAAAGGTCACATGCAACAAACCCGTGGCAAACATTTTCAATGGTGAAAACTTGAAATCATTTCCTCTAAGATCAGGAAAATGACAAGGTTCCAGACGAAAAGAAAGCAGGAGTACCAATATTCATATCAGATAAAATAGACTTTGAAATAAAGATCATGGAAGGAGACAAAGAAGAACAGTACCTAATGATAAAAGGATCAATCCAAGGAGAAGGTATAACAATTATAAATATATATGCACCCAACATAGGAGCACCTCAACATATGAGTCAAATGCTAACAAGTATGAAAGGGGAAATTAACAGTAACACAATAATAGTGGGAGACTTTAATACCCTACTTATACCTATGGATATATCAATCAAACAGAAAATTAGCAAGGAAACACAAACTTTAAACGGACCAATTAGTCCTCATTGATATATATTGGACATTTCACCCCCAAACAATGAATTTCACCTTTTCCTCAAGTGTACATGGAACATTTTCCAGGATAGATTACATCCTGGGCCATAAATCTAACCTTGGTAAATTCAAAATGATTGAAATCATTTCAAGCATCTTTTCTGATCACAATGAAGTAAGATTAGATGTCAGATACAGGAAAAAAGCCTATTAGAAAAACAAACATATGAATGCTAAACAACACGTTTCTGAATAACCAACAAATAATGGAGGAAATCAGAAAGGAAATAAAAATATTCACAGAAACAAATTAAAACGAAAATATGACAACCCAAAACCTGTGGGATTAAGTAAAAGCAGTGCTAAGGGGAAGGTTCATAGCAACACAAGCTTTCCTCAAGAAGAAAGAGAAATATCAAATAAATACCCTAATTTTACACATAAAGCAGCTAGAAAAAGAAATGAAGAAACCCAGGGTTAGCAGAAGGAAAGAAATCATGAAAATTAGAGCAGAGATAATTGAAAAAGAAACAAAGGAGACTATAGCAAAAATCAACAGAAACTAAAAAGTTGGTTCTTTGAGGAGATAGACAAAATAGATAACCCTCAATTAAAAAAAAAAGAGAGAGAGAGAAGAATCAAATCAATAAAATTAGAAATGAAAATGGAGAAATCACAACAGACAACACAGAAATACAAAGGACCATAAGAGACTACTATCAGCAACTATATACCATAAAATGGACAATTTGGAAGAAGTGGATGAATTCTTAGAAAAGTGTAACCTTCCAAAACTGAACCAGGAAGAAACAGAAAATCTTATCAGATCCATTACAAGTTTGGAAATCAAAACTGTAATAAAAAATCTTCCAGCAAACAAGAGCTCAGGACCAGATGGCTTCACAGGTGAAGTCTACCAAAACTTTAGGGAAGAGTTAACACCTATCCTACTCAAACTCTTCCAGAAAATTGTAGAGGAAGGTAAACTCCCAAACTCATTCTATGAGTCCACCATCGCCCTAATACCAAAACCAAGCAAAGATGACACAAAAAAAAGGAAAACTACAAGCCAGTATCACTGATGAACATAGATGTAAAAATCCTCAACAAAATTCTAGCAAATAGGATCCAACAGCATATTAAAAACATAATACATCATGAGCAAGTGGGCTTTCTCCTAGGGATGCAAGGATCATCAGTATCCACAAATCAATGTGCTAGACCACATTAACTATTTGAAAGATAGCAGCCATATGATTATCTCAATAGATGCTGAGAAAGACTTTGACAAAATTCAATACCAGTCTATGATAAGAAGTCTCCAGAAAGCAGGCATAGAAGGAACATACCTCAATATAATAAAAGCTATAGATTATAAACCCATAGTGAATATTATCCTCAATGTGAAATATTGAAATCATTTACCCTAAAGTCAGGAAAAAGACAAGGGCATCCACTCTTAGCAAGAGAGAGAGAGAAGAATCAAATCAATAAAATTAGAAATGAAAATGGAGAAATCACAACAGACAACACAGAAATACAAAGGACCATAAGAGACTACTATCAGCAACTATATACCATAAAATGGACAATTTGGAAGAAGTGGATGAATTCTTAGAAAAGTGTAACCTTCCAAAACTGAACCAGGAAGAAACAGAAAATCTTATCAGATCCATTACAAGTTTGGAAATCAAAACTGTAATAAAAAATCTTCCAGCAAACAAGAGCTCAGGACCAGATGGCTTCACAGGTGAAGTCTACCAAAACTTTAGGGAAGAGTTAACACCTATACTACTCAAACTCTTCCAGAAAATTGTAGAGGAAGGTAAACTCCCAAACTCATTCTATGAGTCCACCATCGCCCTAATACCAAAACCAAGAAAAGATGACACAAAAAAAGGAAAACTACAAGCCAGTATCACTGATGAACATAGATGTAAAAATCCTCAACAAAATTCTAGCAAATAGGATCCAACAGCATATTAAAAAGATAATACATCATGAGCAAGTGGTCTTTATCCTAGGGATGCAAGGATCATCAGTATCCACAAATCAATGTGCTAGACCACATTAACTATTTGAAAGATAGCAGCCATATGATTATCTCAATAGATGCTGAGAAAGACTTTGACAAAATTCAATACCAGTCTATGATAAGAAGTCTCCAGAAAGCAGGCATAGAAGGAACATACCTCAATATAATAAAAGCTATAGATTATAAACCCATAGTGAATATTATCCTCAATGTGAAATATTGAAATCATTTACCCTAAAGTCAGGAAAAAGACAAGGGCATCCACTCTTAGCAGTACTAATCAAGATACTTTTGGAAGTTTTAGCTACAACCATAAGAGAAGAAAAGGAAATAAAAGAAGTCTAGATTGGAAAAAAAGAAGTAAAACTCTCACTGTTTGCAGATGGCATGATCTTCTACATAGAAAATCCTAAAGACACCATCAGAAAATTACTAGAACTAATCAATGAATATAGAAAAGTCACAGGATATAAAATTAATACACAGAAATCCCTTGCATTCCTATACATTAACAATGAGAAAACAGAAAGAGAAATTAAGGAAACAATCCTATTCACCATTATGACAAAAAGAATAAAATACTTAGGAATAAATCTATCTAAATAACAAAAAGATCTATATTATAGAAAACTGTAAAACACTGATGAAAGAAATCAAAGATGACACAAATAGATGGAGAAATATACTATGTTCATGGATTGGAAGAATCATATATAGTGAAAATGAGTATACTAAACAAAGCAATTTACAGATTCAATGCAATCCCTATCAAGCTACCAACAGCATTTTTAACAGAACTAGAACAAATAATTTCACAGTTTGTATAGAAATACAAAAAACCTCGAATACCCAAAGCAATTTTGGGGAAAAAGAATGGAACTGGAAGAATCAACCTGCCTGACTTCAGACTACATTACAAAGTGCTAGAGTCATCAAGACAGTATAGTAGTGAAACAAAGACAGAAATAATATGAATGAAACAAAATAGAAAGAACAGAGATAAATCCATGCACCTATGGACATCTTATGTTTGACAAACAAGGCAAAAATACACAATGGAGAAAAGACAATCTCTTTAGTAAGTGGTGCTGGGAAAACTGGTCAACCACTTGTAAAAGAATGAAACTAGATCACTTTCTAACACCACACACAAAAATAAACTCAAAATGGATTAAAGATCTAAATGTAAGACCAGAAACTATAAAACTCCTAGAGGAGAACATAGGCAAAACACTCTCCGACATAAATCACAGCAGGATCCTCAATGATCCGCCTCCCAGAATACTGGAAATAAAAGCAAATATAAACAAATGGGATCTAATTAAAATTAAAAGCTTCTGCACAACAAAGGAAACTATAAGCAAGGTGAAAAGACA
>SJYX01023209.1:52849-64416 GCA_006410675.1 Oreotragus oreotragus
AATAAGGAGTTCATGATCTGAGCCACAGTCAGCTCCTGGTCTTGTTTTTGTTGACTGTATAGAGCTTCTCCATATTTCGCTGCAGAGAATATAATCAATCTGATTTTGGTGTTGACCATCTGGTGATGTCCATGTGTAGAGTCTTCTCTTGTGTTGTTGGAAGAGGGTGTTTGCTATGACCAGCGCATTTCCTTGGCAAAGCTCTGTTAGTCTTTGCCCTGCTTCATTCTGCATTCCAAGGCCAAATTTGCCTGTTACTCCAGGTGTTTCTTGACTTCCTACTTTAGCATTCCAGTCCCCTATAATGAAAAAGACATCTTTTTTTGGGTGTTAGTTCTAAAAGGTCTTGTAGGTCTTCATAAAACCAATCAACTTCAGCTTCTTCAGCATTACTTTTTGGGGCATAGACTTGGATTACCGTGATATTGAATGGTTTGCCTTGAAGATGAACAGAGATCATTCTGTCATTTTTGAGATTGCATCCAAATACTGCATTTCAGATTCTTTTGTTGACCATGACTCAGATGACATTTTTTAATCTCTTTCTTAAGTGGCAAGAGGAAACAAAGTTCAAGTGTTGAGTTTTCCTCTTCTCTATACAATTTAAAAAGAGGTTTCTCTTAAAATTCTGTGTTTCCATGATGATACCTGGCTCCACCTAAACTTAACTTTTCTCAAATCTTGAGCTAACCAATGAGTTTTTCTTATGGAAATGTTTGCTTTAAGCTATGTTAATGAACTATGTTTTACCATAAACTCTGTCTTCAAGTTGGTCCTGCCTAAGACTCAGAACAGACTTGAAAAACCAGTATGTTTTACTGATGCAAATGTTCTCTTAAGCTATGTTAATGGGAGTATTTGCTTGGAAACTTGCCTTTCTTCAGGATTCATGTCAATCATTTTATGGCCCAGCACAACTCACCCCTTGCCACTGTTATCTCAAAATGTATGTTGTGGGTGAGGGGCCTGGTGCCAGTCTCTGCATTTTGAGACGTTTCCTTTCTGTAATTTGCAGGCTGCTAGTAGAGCAGAAAATGAAGAGGAATTTTTTAGTTCCTCTTGATGAAAGTGAAAGAGGAGAGTGAAAAGTTGGCTTAAAGCTCAACATTCAGAAAACGAAGATTATGACATGTGGTTCCATCACTTCGTGGCAAATAGATGGGGAAATAGTGTCAGACTTTACATTTTGGGGCTTCAAAATCACTGCAGATGGTGATTGCAGCCATGAAATTAAAAAACACTTACTCCTTGGAAGGAAAGTTATGACCAAACTAGATAGCATATTGAAAAGCAGAGACATTACTTTGCCAACAAAGCTCCGTCTAGTCAAGGCTATGGTTTTTCCAGTGGTCATGTATGGATGTGAGAGTTGGACTGTGAAGAAAGCTGAGTGCTGCAGAATTGATGCTTTTGAACTGTGGTGTTGGAGAAGACTCTTGAGAGTCCCTTGGACTGCAAGGAGATCCAACCAGTCTGTCTTAAAGGAGATCAGTCCTGGGTGTTCATTGGAAGGACTGATGCTAAAGCTGAAACTCTAATACTTTGGCCACCTCATGAGAAGAGTTGACTCACTGGAAAAGACCCTGATGTTGGGAAGGATTGGGGGCAGGAGGAGAAGGGGACGACATTGGATGAGATGGCTGGATGGCATCACTGACTTGATGGACATGAATTTGAGTAAACTCTGGGAGTTGGTGATGGCCAAGGAGGCCTGGCATGCTGCAATTCATGGGGTCACAAAGAGTTGGACATGACTGAGCAACTGAACTGAACTGAAGTAGCTATATAACATCCAGCTAAAGACTAACGGTGGGAGGGGCACTTTTTCTGCCCCCTTCTGATGTCTATATCAGAAGCTTTCTCTATCTCTTTTACACTTTAATAAAACTTTATTACACAAAAACTCAGCAATCAAGCATCGTCACTGGCCACAGATTGAATTCTTCTCCTCCAGAGGCTAAGAATCGCAGCATCTTTCATGGTTCAGCAACAAACTTTCATTATCTTATGTGAAATAGATGACAAGTCCAAGTTTGATGCATGAAACAGAGCACTCACACCCGGTGCATTGGTACAACTCAGAGATAGGGAATGGGGAGTGATGTGGGAGGGGTGTTTGGGATGGGTTCAGGAGTGTACAGCCATGGCTGATTCATGTCAATGTGTGGCAAAAACCACCACAATATTATATAGTAATTAGCCTCCAATTAAAATTAATAAATTAATTTAAACTAAATTTAAAACTAAATAAAAAATAAAAAAGAATATTACTCAACCATAAAAAATAACACACTGAGTCCTAATGAGGTGGATGAACCTAGGTCCTGTTTTACAGAATGAAATAAGTCAGAAAGATAAAAATAATATTACATATTAACATACATATATGGTATCTAGAAAGATGGCTCTGATAAGCCTGTTTTCAGGGTAGCAATAGAGACACAGAGGTAGAGAATAGACTTGTGGGTACAGGGCATGAAGCAGAGAGTGGGAAAAATTGAGGCAGTAGCATGGAAACACACAAAATATCATATATCAAATAGATATCCAGTGGAAATTTGCTGTATGGTAGCTCAAATCAAGTGCTTTGTGACAATCTAGGAGGGTAGGATGGAGTGGGAGGTGGGAGGGAGGTTTAAGAGAGAAGGGACATATGTATGCCTATGGCTGACTCATGTTGATGTATGGCAGAAACCAGCACAATATTGTAAAGCAGTTATCATCCAATTAAAATATAAAATTTTTTTTAAAGAGAAATGTTGTAGTACATATATACAATGTAATGTTGTTAGGGGAAGCACACTGATTGAAACCGCCCACCCTGGCCAGATACCATAGTAACCACTTGCATAAGTTGTTTTATGACAGGAGGTTCTGCTAAGGAATATAGAACTAATAAGCCACCACCAACCAGAAGAGTTCAGGAAAGGTCAAAAGGAGACATCACATGTCCGACCACCTCCCAGCATCCTTCTCTCTGGCATCCATCTTAGCTGAACAAAGCATGCACCACTAGGAAGGACTCTGATTCAAAATGATTGGCTAACGACAACCCAGAAACTAATCCCATCACCATAAAACCCAAGACTGCAAGCCACATGGCAAAGCTGTTCTCCTGGGTTCCCTTACCCTACTGTTCTCAACCTGGGTGCCCTTTTCCAATTAAATCTCTTGCTTTGCCAGCACATGTGTCTCCTCAGACAATTCATTTCTGAGTGTTAGACAAGAGCCCAGTTTTCGCCCTGGAAGGGGTACCCCTTCCTGCAACAATATTACTTAGTTTTAAAAAGGAATGAAACTGCATCACTTGTAGTGATGTGGATGAATCTAGAATTTGTCATACAGAGTGAAATAAGTCAGAAAGAGAAAATAGCAAGTATCCTTCATTAATGCATATATATGGAATCTAAGAAAATGGCCAATTTGCAATGTAAGAATAGAGACATAGATGTATAAAACCTACTTGTTTTATATATAACACAAGTGCTATATAACACAAGGAGTTCAGCTTGGTGTTTTGTAATGCACCAGAGAACTGGAACTGAAGGCTCAGAGGGAGGCTCAAGATGGAAGGAATATATGTATACTTATAGCTGATTCATGTTGTTGCACATCAGAAACTACTGCAACATTGTAAAAATCAATTATCTTCAAATTAAAAACAAAATATTTTTTGAAAAATAATTTTTAAAGCTACATTTTAGTGTATCAAAAGCTTCTTTCACAAATGACCAGCTGTGAAGGGGAGACTTCATTGGCCTCGTATAGCAAGTGCTTTCTCAAATAAAATCAAATGAAAAAGAATTAAAAATTAAAAAAAAGATAGACTCTATTAATTTTAATATTAATATTGTGTTTTATCACTTGTTTTAAATTTGAAATCGATATGAGAAAATAAGCTATGTTTTCCTTTCAAGTGATTATGCTAAGTTCAATAGAGTTTAAAACTTACAGATATCATATAGAACCCTTTGCAAATTTTGCTGGATTTGTGGTGTATTGCTATTTTTACAAAAAATTAACTGAACTCTAAGCTGCAATATCCACAGTATTGACTTCTCCCTTACATAATTATGTTGTTCTGCACCAATGTGTCAACCTTGCCACAATTTTAAACAACATTAAATTTTATTTATCTAACAGCTATAGATATTAGGGATTCAATAGAGCTTCTGTAGCAATTACATTTAATATAAACTATAATCAGAGACATATATAGTGTTCATCATTTAATATTTTTCTTCCCTTATTAATTTGGATGCTCTGAAAAAGGTAACAAACTCAACCCAGTTTGAGGATTTCCCAGAGCTTTTCCTGATTTTAGCTCTATAGGTCACAGGTAGACCGAAGGAATAAGAAGAGATATTAATTTTTGTTATTGGGTTTCTTAGTTCCACTTACCCAATACATCATGTATGACTTTCAACAAAAACTTAAAGGATATACTAAAAGGCAAAACAACAGTGTCTGAAAATACAAAGCAAGCATCAAAACAAGACTCACATATGCAAATATTTTAGAATTATTAGGCAAGAAATTTAAAATAATTATGTTAAAAAGGGTAAGACTCAAGTAGGAATGGTAACACATGAAGATGGGTACAGATGAAAAATGCAAGTAGAGATAACTCTATGAAATAATCAAAAGGAAGGGCTAGAATAAAATTCAAAAAGAATGAGAATGCCTTTAATAGCTTTGTCACCTTATACATGGCTGAGTAAAGAATGAATGAAATTTGCTATATATCAACAGAAACATATAAAACTGAAATATAGAGAGACAAAAGAATAGAAAAGAGTGTTAGAGTGTTAGTGTTAATAGAAAAAAGAGTTAGGCAGTTACAAACGGTATAACATACACATAACTGGAACAACAAAAAGAGAGAAATAAAGGAGCAGAAGAAATATTTGCAGTTATAATTACTGGTAATGTTTTAAGATTAATGACAGACACTGAAACAGAGTTCCAGGAAGCTCAGAGAAATCTAAACTAGTTAAATACTAAAAACTCTAAATATATACATGCCATATTCAAACTGCACAAATTCAAAAATAAAGAGAAGATATTTTAGTAGGCACAAGGGGAAAACATAAACTTATCTACAAAAAAAAATAACTTTAAAATTATGTCAGAATTCTCTTCAGAAACCATGCAGGCAGGAAGAATGTTGAATGAAATATTTAAAGTGTTGAAATAGAAAAAATAAGGACACCAATTTAGACTTCTCCATCCAGAAAATCATTTCAAAAGTGAAAGAGAATTAGACTTTCTGAGACAAACACAAGTTGAGGTATTTTTTTTAAAACCATAAGACCTACCTGCGAAAAATATTAAAAGACGTCCATCAGATTGAAGGCGGAAGGAGAAGGGGATGACAGAGGATGAGATGGTTGGATGGCATCACCGACTCAATGGACACGAGTCTGAGTAAATTCCGGCAGCTGGTGATGGACAGGGAGGCCTGGTGTGCTGCAGTCCATGGGGTTGCAAAGTCAGACATGACTGAGTGACTGAACTGACTGACTTATCAGTGAGAAAGAAAGGATTTAGATTAGAAACTTTTATCCATATAAAGTAAGGAAGCATTAGAGAAGAAATGAATGGACATGAAATAAAATATTTTATTTTTATTATTTTTAATTCATATAGTGTATGAGTTACTTTGAAATACGTAATAGCAGCGATGTGTTTAGTAAGTATGACATGAATAAGTGAAATGAATGACAGCAATGCTATAAATATGGGAGGGAAGAATAAAACAATACCCTATTTTGAGTTCAGCATGCTTCATTTCACTGTACTTCACTTTATGGTACTTCACGGATATAAGAGTTTTTGTTTTTACAAACTGAAGGTTTGTGGTAACCACGCTTTGACAAAAGTCCCAAAAGACTTCTTACTTTGTGTCTCTGCTTCACATTTTGATAATTACCACAAAATTTCAAGCTTTTCAATGCTATTATAGTTTTTATGATGATCTGTGATATATCATCCTAAATGTTGCTATTGTAATTGTTTGGGACTGTGACAAACCAATCCCATAGAATATGGTGAACCTATTTAATAAATATTTTATGTTCCAACTTCTCTACTCACCAACTGTTTCCCTTTTTCTCTCCCTTTTCTTGGAATTCCCTATTTTAGAGACACATCAATGTTTAAATTATGCCAATCAATAACCCTACAGTAGCTTTTAAACTTTCAAGTAAAAAGGAGAGTCTCACCTCTCTCACTATATTACAAAAGCTAGAAATGATTAAGCTTAATGAGGAATGTATGTATAAAACCTAGATAGACCTAAAGCTGTGCCTTTTGTACCAAGTTGTTAGCCAAGTTGTGAATGCAAAGGAGAAGTTTTTGAAAGAAATTAGAACTGCTACTCCAGTGAATATACATATGATAAAAAAGTAAAATAATCTTACTGCTAAAATGAAGAAAATTTTAGTGGTCTTGACAGAAGATCAACTCAGCCATCACATTTCCTTAATCCAGAGAAAGGCCCTAACTCTTCAATTCTGTGAAGGCTGAGAGGGCAGGAAGCTGCTGAAGAAAAGTGTAAACTGCAGAGGTCACTTCCTGAGGTTTAAGGAAGAATCCACCTCCATAATATAAATTTGCAAGGTGAAGCAGTCAGAATTGATGTCAACATTCCATCAAGATATCCAGAAGATTTAGCTAAGATAAATACTAAAGGTGGATGCATTTTCAATGCAGATGAAACAGCCTTTTATTGAAAGAAAATGGCATCAAGAACTTTCACAGCTAGAGAGAAGTCAATGCTGGCATCAAAACCTCAAAGGACATACTGACTCTCTTGTTATGGGCTAATGTAGTTAGTGATTTGAGGTTGAAGTCAGTGCTCACTTACCATTCTGAAAATCCTAGAACCCTCAAGAATCATGCTAAATCTACTAGGTTTGTTCTTTATTAATGGAACAACAAAGCCTGGATGACAACACTTGGTTTACTAAGTATCTTAAGCCCACTGCTGAGACCTATAGAAAGATTCCTTTTAAAATATTAGTGCTCATCGATAATGCAGCAGGTTACACAACAGTCCTGATGACGTTGTATAAGATTAGTGTTTTTTTATGACTACTAACACAACATCCATTTTGCAGCCAATGGACCAATGATAAATTCAACCTATAAGTCTTATTATATATATATATATATTTTTTTTTTTTTTTAGGAAACTATAACTGCTGTTGCTCCATGTCCAAGGAGTGGTGGCTGTGCAGGTGCAGGAGGGCCGAGAGGAGCTACTCCATGTTCAAAGTTAGAAGGGGCGGCCATGAGGAGATACCCTTCTTCCAAGGTAAGGAGCAACAGCTGCGCTTTGCTGGAGCAGCAGTGAAGAGATACCTCACGTTCAATGTAAGAGAAACCCAAGTAAGACAATAGGTATTGCGAGAGGGCATCAGAAGGCAGACACACTGAAACCATACTCACAGAAAACTAGCCAATCTGATGACAAGGACCACAGCCTTGTCTAACTCAATGAAACTAAGCTATGCCATGTGAGGCCACCCAGGATGGGCGGGTCATGGTGGAGAGGTCTGACAAAATGTGGTCCGCTGGAGAAGGGAATGGCAAACCACTTCAGGATTCTTGCCTTGAGAACCCCATTAACAGTATAAAAAGGAAAAATGATAGGATATTGAAAGAGGAACTCCCCAGGTTGGTAGGTGCCCTGTATGCTACTGGATATCAGTCGAGAAATAACTCTGGATATAATGAAGGGATGGAGCCAAAGCAAAAACAATACACAGTTGTGGATGTGCCTGGTGATAGAAGCAAGGTCCAATGCTGTAANGAACTTCCTGATGTACAAGCTGGTTTTAGAAAAGGCAGAGGAACCAGAGATCAAATTGTCAACATCTGCTGGATCATGGAAAAGGTAAGAGAGTTCCAGAAAAACATCTATTTCTGCTTGATTGACTATGCCAAAGCCTTTGACTGTGTGGATCACAATAAACTGTGGAAAATTCTGAAAGAGATGGGAATACCAGACCACCTGACTTGTCTCTTGAGAAACCTATATGCAGGTCAGGAAGCAACAGTTAGAACTGGACATAGAACAACAGACTGTTTCCAAATAGAAAAAGGAGTACATCGAGGTTGTGTATTGTCATCCTGCTTATTTAACTTATATGCAGAGTACATCATGAGAAATGCTGGGCTGGAAGAAGCACAAGCTGTAATCAAGATTGCCGGGAGAAATATCAATAACCTCAGATATGCAGATGACACCACCCTTATGGGAGAAAGTGAAGAGGATCTAAGAAGCCTCTTGATGACAGTGACAGAGGAGAGTGGAAAAGTTGGCCTAAAGCTCAACATTCAGAAAACTAAGCTCATGGCATCTGGTCCCACCCCTTCCTGGAAATTAGATGGGGAAACAGTGGAAACAGTGTCAGACTTTATTTGGGGGGGCTTCAAAATCACTGCAGATGGTGATTGCAGCCATGAAATTAAAAATGCTTACTCCCTTGGAAGGAAAGTTATGACCAACCTATACAGCATATTCAAAAGCAGAGATATTACTTTGTCAGCAAAACTCCATCTAGTCAAGGCTATGGTTTTTCCAGTAGTCATGTATGGATGTGAGACTATAAAGAAAGCTGAGCAGTAAGGAATTGATACTTTTGAACTGTGGTGTTGTAGAAAGCTCTTGAGAGTCTCTTGGACTGCAAGGAGATCCAACCAGTCCATCCTAAAGGAGATCAGACCTGGATGTTCATTGGGAGGACTGATGCTGAAGCTGAAACTCCAATTCTTTGGCCACCTCATGCGAAGAGTTGACTCATTGGAAAAGACCCTGATGATGGGAGGGACTGGGGGCAGGAAGAGAAGGGGACGACAGAGGATGAGATGGATGGATGGCATCACGGACCAATGGACATGAGTTCGAGTGAACTCTGGGAGTTTGCGATGGACAGGGAGGCCTGGCGTGCTGTGATTCATGGGGTCACAAAGAGTCGGACATGACTGAGCAATTGAACTGAAGTGATAACTGCAATAAATAGTGATTCTTCTGATAAATCAAGGCAAAGACAATTGGAAACCTTCTGGAAAAGATGCACCACTCTAGAGCCACTAAGAACATTGATGATTCAATGGAAGAGGTCAAAATAACAAGGGTTGGGAAAAAGTTGACTCCAAACTTCATGGATGAGTTTGAGGGCTTACAAAGACTTTTGTGCATAAAGTGCATAATGTAACCACAGATGTACTGGAAATAGTAAGAGTAATAAAATTAATAGTGGAACCTGAAAATGTAACTGAATTTATGCAATTATAAAACATTCAGATATGGTGAGTGTTTTATGAATGAGCAAACTGTTTCCTTAAATGGAATCTACTCATGGTGGAAATGAAAGGAAATTGTTGAAGTTATAATTAATGATTTATAATATTACAATAAAAGATTTAGAATATAGATAAAGCAGTATCAGGGTTTTAAAGAATTGATTTCAATTTTGAAAAAATAAAATAAATCTTACTGAAGATAAAATGTTTTCAAACAACATAATATGCTACAGAAAAATTGCCTAAAAGGAAGAGTAAATCTGTTCATCAAAGTTCATTGCTGTCTTATTTTAAGACATTACCAAAATCAACCCAACATTCAGTGACAACCATCCTGAGAAGCAACAGCCAACAACATCAAGGCAAGACACAAGGCAAGACTCCATTAACAAAAAGCTTATAACTCATAGAGGGGCCGGATGTGGTGGTTTAGTTGTTATGTCCTGTCCGACTCCTTACAAGCCTATGGACCATCACCTGCCTGGCTCCTCCCTCCATGGGATTCTCCAGGCAAGAATACTGGAGTGGGTTGCCGTTTCTGTCTCCAAGGAATCTTTCCAACCTAGGGATCGAATTCAGGCCTCCTGAATTACAGATGACCTCCTGCATTGCAGGCAGATGCTTTACCATTTGAGCCACCAGGGAAGCCCAAAGGGCGAGATGATGTTTAGCATTTTTAGTAATAAAGTATTTTTAATCAAATATGTGCATCAATTTTTAGACATGCTACCAGTTAAATAATATTCTGCACACTTGCAAACAATAAACAGAAATTTTATATGAACTGAGGAATCAAATAATCCATGTGACAAACTGTATTGCAATATTTGCCTTATTGCGGTGATCTAGAACGGAACCCATAATATCTCCAAGTTGAACCTATACATACACTACTATAAAGTGGTATAGTGTTATTTGAAAGAGAATTTGGATTAATTTTAAATGCATATTGCAGCTTATTGGGCAATCACTAAAGATTTTAAAATTAAGGTAGCATACCATTCTAAAGGAGATCAGTCCTGGGTGTTCTTTGGAAGGAATGATGCTAAAGCTGAAACTCCAGTACTCTGGCTACCTCATGCGAAGAGTTGACTCATTGGAAAAGACTTGGATGCTGGGAGGGATTGGGGGCAGGAGGAAGAGGGGACAACAGAGGATGAGATGGCTGGATGGCATCACTGAATCGATGGACGTGAGTTTGAGTGAACTCCAGGAGAAGGTGATGGACAGGGAGGCCTGGCTTGCTGCAATTCATGGGGTCGCAGGAGTCGGACATGACTGAGTGACTGAACTGAACTGAACTGATATGTTAATAGGAAATGAAACAGAATCACATGAAATGCTCAATTAGAACCAGAGAAAGAAGAAAAAGAGAAGGGAAAGTGAAACAAAAAAAAGCAATAAATAGAAACAATTACAATGTAGATACTAATCCAAGTATTTACAGTCATTTTAAATGTAAATTATCTAAATAAACATCAAATAAAAGAGTGAAAATGGGTTTTAAAAAACTCTATAATATGCTGTCTACAATAAATCAACTTTAAATATAAAAAATCATAAGTTAAGAGTAAAGGGACGGAGAAAGATAAATATTTACTAGTTAAAAGTGAGGTATAATATATAATTTTCAAAAAAAATTTTGGGCAAGAAAACTTAGTGACATAAAGAGAGACATTGCAAAATCATAAAGGAGTCAACTTTCCAACCAAGAACATCTATGGAGCCAAAGATGGAAAAGCTCTATACAGTCAATAAAGACAAGACCAGGAGCTGACTGTGGCTCAGATCATGAACTCCTTATTACCAAATTCAGACTTAAATTGAAGAAAGTAGGGAAAACCGCTAGACCATTCAGGTATGACCTAAATCAAATCCCTTATGATTATACAGTGGAAGTGAGAAATAGATTTAAGGGCCTAGATCTGATAGATAGAGTGCCTGAAGAACTATGGAATGAGGTTCATGACATTCTACAGGAGACAGGGATCAAGACAATCCCCACAGAAAAGAAATGCAAAAAAGCAAAATGGCTGTCTGGAGAAGCCTTACAAATAGCACTGAAAAGAAGAGAGGCAAAAAGGAAAGATATAAGCATCTGAATGCAGAGTTCCAAAGAATAGCAAGAAGAGATAAGAAAGCCTTCTTCAGCAATCAATGCAAAGAGATAGAGGAAAACAACAGAATGGGAAAGACTAGAGATCTCTTCAAGAGAATTGGAGATACCAAGGGAACATTTCATGCAAAGATGGGCT
>SJYX01023209.1:83454-94211 GCA_006410675.1 Oreotragus oreotragus
TTCCCACTGTTTTCCCATATTTTCCATGAAGTGATGGGACCGGATGACATGATCTTAGTGTTCTGAATGTTGAGTTATAAGCCAACTTCTTCACTCTCCTCTTTCACTTTCATCAAGAGGCTCTTTAGTTCTTCACTTTCTGCTATAAGGGTGATGTCATGTGCATATCTGAGGTTATTGATATTTCTCCTGGCAATCTTGATTCCAGCTCTTGCTTCATCCAGCCAAGCGTTTCTCATGATGTACTCTGCATATAAGTTAAATAAGTAGGGTGACAAAATACAGCCTTGACATACTCCTTTTCCTATATGGAACCAGTCTGTTGTTTCATGTCCACTTCTAAGTGTTGCTTCCTGACCTGCATATAGGCTTCTCATCTTTTTCAGAATTTTCCACAGTTTATTGTGATCCACACAGTCAAAGGCTTTGGCATAGTCAGTCAAGCAGAAATAGATGTTTTTCTGGAACTCTTTTGCTTTTTTGATGATCCAACGGATGCTGGCAATTTGATCTCTGGTTCCTCTGCCTTTTCTAAATCCAGCTTGAACATCTGGAAGTTCATGGTTCATGTACTGTGGAAGACTGCCTTGGAGAATTTTGAGTTTTGTCCATAGTAATCATACTGATGCTTCCTAAGGCCCATTTGACTTCACATTCCAGGATGTCTGGCTCTAGGTGAGTGCCACAATTAAGAGGGATTTATTTCAAGAATACAAGGAAGGTTTATATTAAAAATAAATTTACATAATCCATAACATCAGCTGGCTAAAGAAGCATCATTGGTCATATAGATGCAGAAAAAGCACTTGATAAAGTTTAACATCCATTATAATAAAAATTAGCAAAAAACTAAGACTGAAGTGAGCTTCATCACCTAGGACATCTGCAAAATCATACAGTTAACATTTTAGTTAATAGTGAGAAACTAGAAGCTTTCCCACTAAGATCAAGCAAGAATGTCACTTCTCACTTCTCCATTCAACAGTATAATGAGAGCCTTAGCTAATGCAATGATATAAGAAAATGAAATAAAATATTGGGAAGAAAGATAATAAAACTATCTCTATTCATAGACGAAATAATTATCTATGTAGACAATGCAATAAAATTGACTAAAACATTCCTGGAACATTACAATAAGTACTTAAGTTTGTAAGTTATAAGATTGATATATGTCAATTGCTTTCTTATATTCCAGCAATAGGCTATGACACTTAAAATTGTAAAACACAAGAATATTTACTTGATCCCTTGCCTCTCAAAAGCAATACTTGGATTAAAACCCATCTAAATATGTACAAGTTGTACATGAGAGAAACTATAAATTTGGATGAAAAAAATTACTCCATATTCATAGATTTGAAGACTCAATATTCTTTATGCTGTCAGTTCAGTTCAGTTCATTCATTCAGTCATGAACTGACCCCATGGTCTGCAGCATGCCAGACTTCCCTGTCCATCACCAACTCCAGAAGCTTGCTTGAACTCAAGTCCATTGAGTCGGTGACGCCATCCAACCATTTCACCTTCGGTCATCCCCTTCTCCTCCTGCCTTCAATTTTTTCCAGCATCAGTGAGTCAGTTCTTCACATCAGATGGTCAAATTATTGGAGTTTCAGCTTCAGCATCAGTCTTTCCAATGAATATTCAGGACTGTTTTCCTTTAGGATTGACTAGTTGGATCTCCTTGCAGTCCAAGGGACTCTCAAGAGTCTTCTCCATTGCCATAGTTCAAAATCACCAGTTCTTCAGTGCTCAGCTTTCTTTATGATCCAACTCTCTCATCTATACATCACTACTAGAAAAATCACAGCTTTAGCTAGATGGACCTTTGTCAGCAAAGTTTATGCTATCAGTTACCTTCAGATTCATTTATTAATTTAATGCAATTCAAATACAATTTCTAGCAAGTTATTCTGTAGATAATTGAAAACTGACTCTCAAATTTATGTAGATTAAAAAAGGACACAGCATAGTCAAGACAATACTGAAGAGCAAATTCAGAAGACTGACTTTACTCAACTTCTAGATTTACTGTACAGCTTCAATGATAGTCTCTTAGTGAAATAATTTGCAAAATGATTAGTGGCATGGAATAGTGAGTCCATAAATATATCCACAAGAATATAGTCAACTGCTCTATGATATGACTAAGGAAAATCCAATTGAGAAAGAATAGTCTTTCTCATAAATGGTGCCAAAGCAACTGAATATTCACATATTCATATTTTAAAATATGATTGTAGCTATAAACTGCACACTTTTCATGAAAATTAACTCAAAATAGAAAATATACTTAAATGTAAGTGGAAAACTATAAAACTTGAACAATAACATATGGAGAACATAATGGAAAATAATGTTTAGCCTTGCTCTGGCACTGAGTTTTTACAAACAACTCAGAAATGTAACCCATGAAAGAAAAAATTGCTAAGTTGTACTTCATTAAAATGAAAACTTTCTGTTCTGTGAAAGACACTAAGAGATATAAAAAATAAGCCACAACAGAGAAAATATCTACAAAACATATACTTGATAAAATACTTTTATCTAAAATATACAAAGAATCATTAAAACTCCATAAGAATACAACAAGGACCAGTTTAAAAGTAGGCAGAAATATGTGAAGACACTTTACCAAAAAAAGTGTACAGATAATAAATATGTCATCATTATTGTCACTAAAGAATTGGAAAATAAAACAACAGTGAGATGTCACTAACAGCCTATGAGAATGACTAAAAATCATGACAGAACCTGTAGCTGGTGAGGATGTGAAGCAAGAGGAACTTATGTTCATTGCTGGTGGGANCTCAGCTTTCTTTATGATCCAACTCTCTCATCTATACATCACTACTAGAAAAATCACAGCTTTAGCTAGATGGACCTTTGTCAGCAAAGTTTATGCTATCAGTTACCTTCAGATTCATTTATTAATTTAATGCAATTCAAATACAATTTCTAGCAAGTTATTCTGTAGATAATTGAAAACTGACTCTCAAATTTATGTAGATTAAAAAAGGACACAGCATAGTCAAGACAATACTGAAGAGCAAATTCAGAAGACTGACTTTACTCAACTTCTAGATTTACTGTACAGCTTCAATGATAGTCTCTTAGTGAAATAATTTGCAAAATGATTAGTGGCATGGAATAGTGAGTCCATAAATATATCCACAAGAATATAGTCAACTGCTCTATGATATGACTAAGGAAAATCCAATTGAGAAAGAATAGTCTTTCTCATAAATGGTGCCAAAGCAACTGAATATTCACATATTCATATTTTAAAATATGATTGTAGCTATAAACTGCACACTTTTCATGAAAATTAACTCAAAATAGAAAATATACTTAAATTTAAGTGGAAAACTATAAAACTTGAACAATAACATATGGAGAACATAATGGAAAATAATGTTTAGCCTTGCTCTGGCACTGAGTTTTTACAAACAACTCAGAAATGTAACCCATGAAAGAAAAAATTGCTAAGTTGTACTTCATTAAAATGAAAACTTTCTGTTCTGTGAAAGACACTAAGAGATATAAAAAATAAGCCACAACAGAGAAAATATCTACAAAACATATACTTGATAAAATACTTTTATCTAAAATATACAAAGAATCATTAAAACTCCATAAGAATACAACAAGGACCAGTTTAAAAGTAGGCAGAAATATGTGAAGACACTTTACCAAAAAAAGTGTACAGATAATAAATATGTCATCATTATTGTCACTAAAGAATTGGAAAATAAAACAACAGTGAGATGTCACTAACAGCCTATGAGAATGACTAAAAATCATGACAGAACCTGTAGCTGGTGAGGATGTGAAGCAAGAGGAACTTATGTTCATTGCTGGTGGGAATGCAAGAAAAGTATAACACTAGAAAAACTGTTCTATAGTTTCTTAAAGAATTAAACATATATAATACAAACCAGAAATTAGTCCCTTAGGTATTTACTTAAGTGAATTGAAAACATACCCACACAAAATTCTGTAAAAAATAGCATCTATGTTCTATGCTATGCTGTGCTAAGTTGCTCCAGTTGTGTCTGACTTTTTGTGACTCTAGGCTCCTCTGTTCTTGAGGCTCTCCAGGCAAGAACACTGGAGTATGTTGGTGTGCGCTCCTCCAGGGGATCTTCCCCACCTAGGGACTGAATTCACATTTCAGATCTTCTGGACTGGCAGGTGGGTTCTTTACCACTAGTGCCCCCCCACCCCAGAAACCCTTATATTATCTATAATTGCCAACAATTGGAAATAATCAAGATTTTCTTTAATAGGCAAATTGATAAAGTATGTGTATTGTTCTTCATCCTGTTCATGGTGTCAGTTGTCTCACTGAATCTCACTGAGCACACTGTTCGTTGAACCAACACAAGGCACAAGCTGAGACTGGAAGAAGATGCAAGAAGCCATAAGAACTGTAGACACATTTATTCTTTCCTGGCTGGCACAACAGCCGTAGCATAATCTAACACAACACAACCTCTTTCCTGGCTGACACAGCAGCCATAACTGTATTCTCTCCTGGCTGACACAGCAGCTGTAGCAGTAGTCACACTATATTCTCTCCTCTCATGACTGACCCAATGGACACGGCCATGATGCAGCAGTAATGCTGCCACTTTCTAGGTGGAACTCACATATGTGTTCAGCACAAAGAAGCTTGTAACCAAATGGGTACCTCATGGCACACATGCACAGTGCTATAAATGATCTTAATAGTTACATAGTCATTATTTACAAAAATGGTTTGAAAGAGCCTGAATAAGCCATCTTGGTTCATTTGCTCTCTCACCAGTGTGGTACACCCATACAATGGAAATAAAAAGAAATGTTATCACTCACAAAATACATGAGGGAACATTAAAATATATATTGCTATATGAAAATATCAGTCTGAAAAATTTATATACTATATAATTCCAGATATGTGGCATTATGAGAAAGGAAAAACTATTAGGAAAATAAAAACATCAGTGACTTCTATGGTTGAGTAGTAAAAGGAAAGGATGAAGAAGGGACATGGGATTTTTAGGACAGTGAAACTATTTTGTATTACACTCTAATGGTTGTGCAATACAGTAATGGTGCACATATACATTATGCATTTGCCAAAAGCTAAATGCACACTACAAATAATGAATCATAATGTAAACTGAAGACTTTAAATATAATTGGCATACTTCAGAGATATTACATGTTCAATTCCAGACCCCAACAATAAGGCAATATTGCAATACAAGAAGTCATATGATTTTTCAGTTTCTCAATATAAAAGTTATATTTACACTCTATTAAGATCTTCAGGACCTAGATAATCATGATGGCGTGATCACCAAACTAGAGCCAGATGTGCTGGAATGCAAAATCGAGTAGGCATTAGGAAGCATCACTATGAACAAAGCTGGAGGAGATGATGAAATTCCAGATGAGCTATTTCAAATCCTAAAAGATGATGCTGTGAAAGTGCTTCACTCAATATGCCAACAAATTTGGAAAACTCAGCAGGGCCACAGAACTGGAAAAGGTCAGTGTCATTCCAATACCAAAGAAAGGCAATAACAAAGAATGCTCAAACTATCACACAATTGCACTCATCTCACACGCTAGTAATGTTCAAAATTCTCCAAGCAAGGCTTCAATAATACATGAATCATGAACTTCCAGTGCTCAAGTTGGGTTTAGAAAAAGCAGAGGACCTAGATATCAAATTGCCAACATCCATTGGATCACTGAAAAAGCAAGAGAGTTTCAGAAAAACATCTATTTCTGCTTTGTTGACTATGCCAAAGCCTTTGACTGTGAGGGCTACAACAAACTCTGGAAAATTATTAAAGAGATAGGACTACCAGACCACTTGACCTGCCTCTTGAGAAATCTGTATGCAGGTCAAGAAACAACTGACATGGAACTGGACATGGAACAACAGACTGGTTCCAAATACAAAAAGAATGCATCAAGGCTGTATATTGTCACCCTACTTATTTAACTTATATGCAGAATACATCATGAGAAACACTGGGCTGGATGAAGCACGAGCTAGAATCAAAATTGCCAGGAGAAATATCAATAACCTCAGATATGCACATGATACCACCCTTATGGCAGAAAGTAAAGAAAAACTAAAGAGCCTCTTGATGAAAGTGAAAGAGGAGAGTGAAGAAGTTGGCTTAAAACTCAGCATTCAGAACACTAAGATCATGTCATCTGGTCCCATCATTTCTTGACAAATAGATGGAGAAACAGTGGAAACAGTGACAGCTTTATTTTCTTGGGCTCCAAAATGACTGCAGATGGTGACTGCAGCCATGAAATTAAAAGACGCTTGCTCTTTGAAAGAAAAGTAATGACCAACCTGGTCATATTATTAAAAAGCAGAGACATTATTTTGCTGACAAAGGTCTGTCTAGTCAAAGCTATGTTTCCAGTAGTCATGTATGGATGTGAGAGTTGGAACATAAAGAAAGCTGAGCACAGAAGAATTGATACTTTTGAACTGTGTTGTTGGAGAAGATCCTTGAGAGTCTCTTGAACAGCAAGGAGATCCAACCAGTCCATCGTAAAGGAAATCAGTCCTGAATATGCAATGAAAGGACTGATGCTTAAGCTAAAACTCCAATACTCTGGCCACTTGATGCAAAGAACTAACGTATTGGAAAAAAAAAAACAAACAAACACCTGATTCTGGGAAAGATTGAAGGCAGGAGGAGAAGGGGATGACAAAGGATAAGATGGTTGAATGTCATCACTGACTCAATGACTCGAATTTGAATAAACTCTGGGAGTCAGAGGCTGACAGAGAGGTCTGGCGTGAGACTGCAGATGGTGACTGCAGCCATGAAATTAAAAGACGCTTGCTCTTTGAAAGAAAAGTAATGACCAACCTGGTCATATTATTAAAAAGCAGAGACATTATTTTGCTGACAAAGGTCTGTCTAGTCAAAGCTATGTTTCCAGTAGTCATGTATGGATGTGAGAGTTGGAACATAAAGAAAGCTGAGCACAGAAGAATTGATACTTTTGAACTGTGTTGTTGGAGAAGATCCTTGAGAGTCTCTTGAACAGCAAGGAGATCCAACCAGTCCATCGTAAAGGAAATCAGTCCTGAATATGCAATGAAAGGACTGATGCTTAAGCTAAAACTCCAATACTCTGGCCACTTGATGCAAAGAACTAACGTATTGGAAAAAAAAAAACAAACAAACACCTGATTCTGGGAAAGATTGAAGGCAGGAGGAGAAGGGGATGACAAAGGATAAGATGGTTGAATGTCATCACTGACTCAATGACTCGAATTTGAATAAACTCTGGGAGTCAGAGGCTGACAGAGAGGTCTGGCGTGCTGTAGACAATGGGTTCCCAAAGAGTCAGACATGACTGAATGACTGAAGTGACTGAATTGAAGTGTTAAATAACAGTATGCCTACAAAAATCACTTTAGATACTTCAATTAAAAATACTTTATTAATAAAAACTTCTGACCATCATCTGAAACTTCAGTGAGTAGTATTAACATCAAAGATAATTGATCACAGATCACTATAAGAAATAAAATAAAAGTAATGTTTGAAATTTACAAAAATTACCAAAGTACAATACAAAGTGAACTAATACTATTGGAAAAATGTTGCTGATAGACTTGTCACAGGATTGCCACAATTTTTCAATCTGTAAAAAGTGCATTATCTGTGAACTAGAATAGAGCAAAGTGAAGTAAGACAATGTATGCCTGTAATAATGTATCAATACTAGTTTATCAATCATAGCTAATGTGCCACACCAATGCAAGATGTTAAAAATAAAGGAAATTGTGGATGGGAACCGGGGATTATATGGAAAATATTTACTCTCCATTCAGCCCTTTGATATATTTAAAACTGCACTAAGAAGTCTACTCATATTCTATAAAGAGTTACTTTACTATACTAATGTCTATAATTGCAATAAGAAACAGAAATATTGAAATGTGGACTTGTGACTATTTTGTTTTGTCATTGCCATTCGCTAAACACTAAGTTGTTGCAGAACCCTGTAATTTGAAGCTCAGTTATTATGTTATCACTGTTCTTAAGATATTGAATTAATTTACTATGATTTTCACTCGTTTCTCAATTTTCTTGCCATTTTAATTGTTAGCTTTAATTGGCCACAATTAGGGAGAGAAAAAGATACAGTTATCTTCAACTTTAGTTCAAACCTGAAAATTAAAATTATTCAAATTTTATAAACAGAATATATAATAAAAGCAGTAAGGTTTTTTTCCACACAGGCTCATTGAAAAGTAAAATATTTATAGAATAATTCAAGCCCAAGTTATTTCATTAGTTTTATTTTTGCTTTTATTTTCTCCTTATTCTGAATTCAGTATAATATAATCTTCCCTAATAAATAATTAAGGAATATTTTAACTCTGTTTTGTGTTGATTGGAGGAATATTTTATTGAATAAAAATAAAATCTAAATTTCAAAACATGAAAGACAGAATTGATAATTGCAATGAAAAAGTGGCAGAGCATAATGGTAGAGAGCAAAGATTCTTTAAGAATTTATCTGAGGTTATATGATTGAAGAGTTTAGAATCAGCAACAAGAAACAAAGAGATTAAAATATGAAGAGTAAACAAAACCTGGTAAGACAAACACTGTTTAAAAAGTATGTAACAAATTCATCAACAATAAAATAAAATTACTTTACTACATAAATGCATATATTTATATACACACATTTGTCAAAACTTTTATCTACAGTACTATAGCCATAAATGAATCTAATAGTAAATGTTTTTTTTTTCTTTTTTGCAGGTTTGCCTCATTTAAATTTATACATTTAAATACAACTAAAACTGAGGAGTAAGACTACAGGAAGAATGAAAACATATATTTTGAGGGTTCTAAGATGGCAGAGGAATAGGACAGGGAGACCACTTTCTCCCTGACAAATTCATCAAAAGAACATTTGAAAGCTGAGTAAATTCCACAAAACAACTTCTGAATGCTGGCAGAGGACATCAGGCACCCAGAAAAGCAGCCCATTGTCTTTGAAGGAGGTAGGAAAAAATATAAAAGATAAAAAGAGAGACAAGAGAAGTAGGGACGGAGCTCTGTCCCGGGAAAGTGAAGTGAAGTCGCTCAGTCCTGCCTGACTCTTTGCAACCCCATGGACAATAGCCTGCACCAAGTTCCTCAGTCCATGGGATTTTCAAAGCAAGAGTACTGGAGTAGGTTGCCATTTCCTTCTCCAGGGATTCTTCCCAACCCAGGGGTTGAACCCAGGTCTCTCACATTGTAGACAGATGCTTTACCATCTGAGCCACCAGGGAATGGAGTCTTAAAAAAGAGAATTTTCCAAATACCAGGAAACACTCTCACTGCTGAGTGTGTGGTGAGACTTGGAACCACAGAAGGCAACATAACTGGGAGGAAAAATAAATAAATAATGAAAATCCACAGATTACATGCCCAGTGGTAACTCCCCCAGCAGAGAAGCAGCACAGACACCTGCATCTGCTACTAGCAAGTAGGGGCTGGGCAGGGAGGTGAAGGGCACTAAGAGTGGCAGTGGCTGCAACTGGTGCACGAAGCACAGCAGTGGCTGCAACCCAGGCATGAAGTATGGCAGCGAGGAGCTACCCCACGTCCAAGGTCAGGGGCAGAAGCCAGAGGACCCCACCTTCGAAGGACGGCAGCCAAGAGGAGTTACCCCACGTTCGAGGTCAGAGGCAGTGGCTGAGGGTGCCTGGCTACAATGGCACAGGAATGGCCGAGAGGAGCTACCCTACGTCTGAGGCCAGTGGTGGCAGCCGGGAGGAGCAACTCGACCTCCAAGGAGCTGTGACTGTGCGGGCGCAGGAGGGCCTAGAGGAGCTATCCCATGCTGAAGGTCAGGAAGGGCAGCAGTGAGGAGATAGCCTCATCCAAGATAAGGAGCAGCAGCTGTGCTTTGCTGGAGCAGCCGTGAAGACACACCCAAGGTAAGAGAAACCCAAGTTTTCATTCCAATCCCAAAAAAAGGCAATGCCAAGCATGCTCAAACTACCACACAATTGCACTCATCTCTGCTGCTGCTGCTAAGTCGCTTCAGTAGTGTCTGACTCTGTGCAATGCCATAGACGGCAGCCCACCAGGCTCCCCCGTCCCTGGGATTCTCCAGGCAACAACACTGGAGTGGGTTGCCATTTCCTTCTCCAATGCATGAAAGTGAAGAGTGAAAGTGAAGTCACTCAGTCGTGTCTGACTCTTAGCGACCCCTTGTACTGCAGCCTACCAGGCTCCTCTGTCGATGGGATTTTCCAGGCAAGAGTACTGGAGTAGGGTGCCATTGTTCTCACTCATCTCACATGCTAGTAAAGTAATGCTCAAAATTCTCCAAGCCAGGCTTCAGCAATACATGAACCATGAACTTCCTGATGTTCAAGCTGGTTTTAGAAAAGGCAGAGGAACCAGAGATCAAATTGCCAACATCTGCTGGATCATCAAAAAAGCAAGAGAGTTCCAGAAAAACATCTATTTCTGCTTGATTGACTATGCCGAAGCCTTTGACTGTGTGGATCACAATAAACTGTGGGAAATTCTGAAAGAGATGGGAATACCAGACCACCTGACCTGCCTCTTGAGAAATCTGTATGCAGGTCAGGAAGCAAGTGTTAGAACTGGACATGGAACAACAGACTGGTTTCAAATAGGAAAAGGAGTACATCAAGGCTGTATATTGTCACCCTGCTTATTTAACTTATATGCAGAGTA
>SJYX01023212.1:0-10354 GCA_006410675.1 Oreotragus oreotragus
TAAGCCCTCCTTCCCACCTATGATTTGATGTGCACTCAAGTTAATCCCAGGGACGGGGGAGCCTGGTGGGCTGCTGTCTATGGGGTTGCACGGAGTTGAATACGACTGAAGCGACTTAGCAGCAGCAGCAGCAAGTTTGAAAACCACAGGTCTAGTTTAGCTCTTCCAAGTGAGGTTCAGAGACTAACGCTAGCATCATTTGGTGGCCAGTTGGAAATGCAAAATATTCAGCCCCAACCAGACTTATTCATTCAAAATCCACACATTTCCCTGGTGAGTTGTAAGCAAGTGTTAAATATTTAGTGACGTTTGCGGAGCATTGATCTAAACCACATAGGCCTTCAGGGGCCAAGTAGATAATGTCAGTGAGTGGAGGCAGCTTGGTTTTCTCTTTAAAGAGAGTACAGCAGTGAGAAGGCAGGATGGTGAGAAGTTTAAGTATCTTCATTTGTTTAAAAATGTCCTATACTGTGCCAGTTGGGTTAACACACCCAACCAAGCTCATCAACTAAGGTTAGCTGCCGTTGACCTCAGTGACTTCAAGCAGATTTTAAACCCTTATTTGAATAGAGTCTCTCTCATAATAACTTCTGATCTCTTTTAGGAGTTCATTAAGGAGCTGCTCTCTCGGATAAGAGGCATGAGGAAGTTGAGCCCCCCACAGAAGAAGGCTGTATGATTCCAGCCCAGGTGGAACTCTGCTGGAGACCCAGGAAGGAATTTGGACTTCACGAAGACTTTTCTTAAAGAACTGTTGTCCTTATGAGCAACTTTTTTTGGGGGTGGGGAGGGGTGGTATCTATTAGACATTTATTCAAGAGTGTTCCTTTTTTGGTTTTTAAAGGTTTGGTTGGTGTAATATTTTAATAGCAAATATATCACAGACTCTGGCTTCAGCCCAACCAGAGAGCATCAAATCAGGCAGACACGCAAGGAGGGGCTGGACCAGGCAGCATCTTCTTGGAGAAACCAGATGTTAAGGACCTAATGATACAGGGATGATGGTTTTCTTACAGCTAGTTTGGTAATACTTTCTTTCTTGACACAAAGGTCAAATTTCTTGTACTTGTATATATCTACAGGCAACTAAGTTAAAATGTGGATGTGAGTTTTATTTCACATAGAAGGAATAAACTTGTGGTCATCCTTTAATTGGAGGTCATGGCATGTGTGTTTTCAAGAGGCCGCTAGGTCTTCTCATGTGAGTGCTGGAGACTGCCAATGTTCACTTTCTGCACCAAAGTGAAAAGAACTCAGCGTATCCGTTATTTTAAAAAGCTACACTACAACAATGTGGAGTTGGTCAAGGGCTTAGTTTATGGACTTTGTATTATTCTGTTAATCAGGATGCTTCGCCAGGTCATGTACTTATTGCCTCATTTGTGGTATTTTAAAGTTTTCTGAACCCTTTCTTTGAATGACTATTCGAATTTCTCAAGAAGTGTTCACACTATCTGAGGGGTGTTTGGCGGTGGAACCAGAAAGCGCCGTGTAGCAATTCATTCTGTGCTTTCTACCAAATACCATATATTATTCTCTCCCCATGAAAGCAGGTCATAAGGAAGTGAGCAGATTCAATATCTTCCTTCTTAGAAGTAGATCTGGGCACTTCTGTGCTGGGGGGCATCAGACCAGAGTGGGTGAGCTGAGCGGTGAGTGGGTGTACAACTGAGAAAACCTCAGCTCCTCTAGAGAAAGTCGATGCGGGAGCACTGGCTGGTTTGGAAGTGTGGTAGATTCTGGCTTCTCTCAGCGGCTTATGGTGAAGACTCTGGCCCTAACTGTGCACCCTGATCTGATCCCTTTGCTTGGAGCTGAGCCTGGGGCACCTGCTGAGCCCCTCTCAGTTCTATACCAGCTCCTTGGAGAAGGATCAAAATGCAGTTGGAAGTGGGTGGGGTCAAAGGTCAGAGTAGAAACTCTTGGTGTCCTCCAGGAAGCCCCCACTGCCTCCCGTAGAAACCCCCCTCCCTACTGTAAGGTGTCTCTAGGTGGCCCTGTCAGAGGACAGGGGTCAGGCATTTTATATCAAGGGTGCTCTGAACATATTTTATTTTTTAAAAGAACTATGTTTGTGAATTTTATGTACACTGGCAAGCTTTTGAAAATGTATTTAATTTTGTAATGTTTACCAATGATTTATTTACAAGCTATTTACTCGAATAAACAAAGCTGCTTACAACTCTGCTTACACGTTTGCCTTGCAAGACAACATGAGTGTGATGATTTTACTTTGTCAGATGCTCTGAAGACAAGGGTGTGTGCGCATATGCTCAAGTGTGTCCGACTCTGTGCGACGCCATAGACTGAAGCCGCCAGGCTCCTCTGTCCATGGAATTTCCCAGGCAAGAATACCAGAGTGGGCTGCCTTGCCCTCCTCCAGGGGATCTTCCTGACCAAGGATCAGACCCAGGGATCGAACCCACGCCTCCTGCACTGGCAGGTGGTCCTTTGCAACTGGGGAGCCACAGACAAGGGTACCAAGCACCCCGGCTCTTCCTTTTCAGGTCTTTTGTTCACTTGATCCTGGACCTCACCTGAGGCATCTTCAGATCAGGTGGTGAAAGGAGGGGAGATGGGACAGACTCCCCGCTTGAGCAGGAAACAGAAAATAACTCTGTGCCTTGGCCCTGCCTGCCTCCTATGCCAGCACTTCCNTGCTAAGTCGCTTCAGTCGTGTCCGACTCTGTGCGACCCCAGAGACAGCAGCCCACCAGGCTCCCCCATTCCGGGATTCTCCAGGCAAGAACACTGAAGTGGGTTGCCATTTCCTTCTCCTAATACTGCTTAAATCTGTCCCGGTGAAATCTTGCCGTGATTGCTACAACTATCTTGGATTTGACTTCCCTGTGTTCTGTCTTATGTCCCTCCAATCTGTTTTCCACCCAGTAATCAGAATAATCTTTCCCCAAAACAGCTCTGATCACTTCACTCCCCTACCTAAAACCCAAACCCTTCTCTTCAAAGAATTGGTCCCTACCTCTCCAGCCTTCTCTTTCAGCCTTTCAGACTGATGTCTGGTCCTACTGAATTCCTTGTGGTGTCTGAAATGTTCTTTATATTTTTTTTTCCTCAGAAGTTTTGCAGAAACTTTTGCCTGGGTCTGGTACATCCTGTCCACCAACAGGCTATATCTGGAGAGTTGGGTTGGACCCTTCCTAAGTGTGGGTACAGCCTAGTGGCATGTCTCCACTGTTATTACTGGCTATTCACCTGTTGTCTCATCTGTTAGACTCTAAGATTCTTGAGGTTGGAACTGGGTTTTATAAATCATGCCCCTGGTTCTGTGCTTGACCCATCAGAGGGATCAATATGTGTTTGCCAACTGAATAAATATGATAAATGATTCTTTGAGAAAACTCAACTGACTCCTTCCCTTGGAGACTGCATATTAGACCTGAGTATATGTTTGAACCACCCGCGAAGCTTTAAAAGCTGCTGATGCCTAGACCCTAGTTCTGACCAACTGAATCAGAATCTGTAGGAGCAGAGGTTAGGCATTTTTAAGGTCCCCAAGTTGAGTACCCCAGGCCACTGGCCATTCTTGTGTAGCCCAATGCCCACGTTTGACGGCAGGGCATCAGCTTGTGCTGTTACGACAGGCGGCAGCCATGACGTGAGCATGCTAACTATTTCTCATTTTATTTTCTACTTGAGAGCAATTAAGGGTCAGCACTTGGGGAAAGACTTCAAAGGAACCAGTTTCCGGCTCAGTGATTGCTTGAACACTGGGAAATCCACGTTTAAATGGAGTGGTATCCATTTACAGCAATCGTAATAGTGGCTCCCACTCCTTGATCACCGTGTTAAGTGTTCATCTGCCTTATCTCATTTTATCTGACATTAATTTCCTGCGGTGGATTGCTATTCTCATTTTACAGGTGAGAAAAAATCAACTCAGAAAAGGTAAGCAACTTACACGGTTATAGAGCTGAGATTCAAGCTGTTGACCATTAGGCTTACCTGCCTCTTACAGGGGGATATTCAGTCCCACACACAGGAGTAGGGCCCCTGCATCTGCATCTATCAGAGTATCTCACTGCATCTACAGTGAGCTGGGCCCCTGAGCTGGCGGGTGGGGTGGGGAGGCTCTCTGGTTGGAGGGGTCCTCGGCCTCCTGACGGTCCTCTCCATCTGGAGGTAGAAGCAGAGCTTAGGCACTTTTTAAGGTCCCCAGATTGAGTGCCTTCTTGTATAACCCAATGCCCACGTCTGATGGCAGGTCATCAGCTTGTGCTGTTGTGGCAGGTGGCAGCCATGACGTGAGCACCCTATTTCTCATTCTGTTTTCTGCTGGAGAGCCCAGGGCCCCGCCTGCTCTGGAGCCGTGGCACAGCCTATTCCAGGTTCTTCTTGTTGTCTCCCCTAACAAAAAGCTCCTGGGTTTGGCCTTGGCAGCAAAGCACAGAGCACTCTTTCTTCAGTTTCCTGAGAAGGCGAATTTAGGAGAAAGCAGCCCAGGGTGATGTGGTTTCCAGCTCTTGTTACACACAGATGTTTGATTTTCATTTACAAACTGGAGACCCCATGAAAGGCTGTGTGCTGTACAGAAATCACTTGATCAACAGTAGATGAGTAAGTCATTATTTCTGGTTCTTTCCAAGAAGATGAAGTGGTTGGGGACATCAGCTCTGTGCGAGCCACCCTGAAGGGTACAGGCTGAAGGGGGTCAATGCTGAGAGATTGCCAGGCAGGCACCAGGCCCCCACCTGGAGACGCAGGTGGGAGAGCATCTGGGAGGTGACTTCATCCCTTTCCACGGTCAGAGTGGGAGCCACGTGTTTGCCTTGGTGCCTAGTGTTGCTCTGGGTGCTGCTCCACGCCCGGCCTGCAAGCACGGGGCTTGTTCTTATTCCTGTCCCTCCAGTGTTGCTCGGCGACACACCCGGGCTCAGAGCCAGCCCTTCGTGTGACTGCTGAGTGACACTCCTGCACTTGCACCACGCTTCTGCTTCTGAGTTAAGTTGTTGTGATTCCCTCTGCTTCTTAGGGATCTTCCTTGAATACCAACACTTTGGGGAGCTTCCTACCACCCCCCTCACCCACATCCTTTCACCCCTGCTTTGGACACTAACCTGAGGACATTTTGATGGCAGAAATGGCCTAAGATGTCTTGGGTGGGGAGAAGTACTGTGGGTGGGGAGAAGTACTGTGGGTGGGAGGGCCCCTTGTCTATGGTCTAAAAACACACAAAGAACTCAGTGTATTTGGCATTGGAACTTTGGGAAAGCTGGTTTCAGACTGAACAGAGACAGGGGTCCTAGTGATTCTCTCCACTGCTGTTTTCCTCTTCTTTGAATTTATTTCAACCCAAAGGATCCTGGAGAGTTATCACTGAGAGCTGGTGACATTCCCTCTGAAGTTTGGGATGTAACTAGCTGGGTGTTTTTAATTTGCCTGTGAAAAACAGGTGGATTCTCACAGTCTTCTGTGGGCAAGAAAGATCCAGACTTCTTGGAGATCCCCTCCTCCCCGACTCAGACACCAGGGCTGGAAATGCTTCACTTCTTCAGTGTTCTGATGACACCATGGCATCGTGCACCTGGGAATGAATGGTTTGTATAACGCTGGACTGTTCTTCACCTTTTCTAGCTGTGTGGGTGTTCCCACCACAGCACACTGGATGAGCATCTCAGTGGAGTACTGTTACAACAACTGCAAACTAGGCCCTGGAAATCTGGTCTTCTGATGCTTTTGTTGGGTCCATTGGATAAATAAGACCAGATTTATCTCTGGTACATATTTCTTCCTTCAGCCTCAAGCTCTTCAAAGTAGGGTGTGTTAAATGACCTTGCTGTTGCGTTCACCTTGTTCTGGTGGATTCTAGAGGTAGAAAGTCCTATCAAGTATGCTGCTGCTGCTGCTGCTGCTGCTAAGTCGCTTCAGTCGTGTCCAACTCTGTGCAACCCCAGAAACGGCAGCCCACCAGGCTCCCCCATCCCTGGGATTTTCCAGGCAAGAACACTGGAGTGGGTTGCCATTTCCTTTTCCAATGCATGAAAGTGGAAAGTGAAAGTAAAGTCACTCAGTTGTGCCCGACTCTCAGCCACCGCATGGATTGCAGCCTACCAGGCTCCTTCGTCCATGGGATTTTGCAGGCAAGAGTACTGGAGTGGGTTGACATTGCCTTCTCCGCCTATCAAGTATATGGGGAGTTAAAAAAGTGTTTGTGCTATGTTGACTTAGTCACATTTTACAGACACATATATGCACACAAATTCAGTGTTATCCTTGTTGGGAGACAGTTATATATGGGTCTAGTGTTTCCGCGTGTTTGTGGCCAGACACTGCCTTAGGGGTGGACAAGTGTTTTCAAGTATGATTGTGTGTGCAGCAAACTGTGTTGGAGGATAGAGATTGTTTCTCCCTCTAGAGCAAAAAAATAGGTAAGCTTACTGCCTATTATAAAAGATACGGGTTCCCTAAGTTCAGAGTTCTTTCTCCTGTAGTGCAAACCTTTGCAAGTGCAGTTGTCACCCAGCCTTCTTTGCAACCTCCTGTGCGAATTGGGACTTGCAAAATCATCATTCCAAAATGCTGCTGCTCTAGCTACTGTTCTTGTGAATAATAAGCTGTCTTCTCTCTCTGACCCAGGAGTATTGGGTCTTTGATGTATTCCTGGCTCTCAGGCAAGCTAACTTTTCAACTTGGAAATAGGGTCAAATGTCATACTCTGCCCAAGTCTTGGCAATGATCAGTCTTCCTGGTTTCTTTGAGTATGATTTGCATCATTCGTGTAACTAGTGGATACTTTCTTTTGTTTAGACCCTAATTTGATCCATCATTTTCAATTATAGAGAGTCAAAAATTTTCTTTAGAGAGATTTCATGTCTGGAAATGATTTTCTGTTGGCAGAATTTACTTTTACTTTCACAAAAGCTATGTTTTCTCTCTCTCCTTGTTAGCAACAAAAGGAGGATGCTGTGTGGTAGAGATAAGGGAAAATGGGCCGATGGAAGAGAGACGTAACAAATTTACAGAAAAATGACACTCTAGAGTGAAGCTGAGAAGACAGGCAGATGGCAGTTCTTGTCTTGAATCTTTCTCTTTAAAATAGGTACTTAAATAATATGAGTGGCAGTTTATCACATGCTACCTTGACATCCTCAAATTAAATTCCAAAAGCAGTTCAGTGACTGTAAACTTTATTTGCAGTATCACAGTCAATCCAGTGGTCCCTGAACAAGAAAATAGGAAAGTAAGCTCATGGAATGAATTCCTGATGCTCCCAGATCACAAAGTGATCCATATAAAGTGTAATGCATCATACCCCTTGGGGTCACAAGTTGTTTGAGGGTAAGTGATTTTGCAGGTTGGTTTTCCTCTTATTAGTAGTAGGAAATTACTCCTGGTGTGGATTAGATTTGTAAAGGGGGCCGTTAGTGACTCAAACCCCCTTTCTGATAGCTATGGATTAGGAGACAAATAAGGCAAAGTATCTTAATTTAAAAAAATATTTTTATAGCATTTAGCACTTCACTCTTTTTGGCTGTAACCCCAACATGGAGCACCAAAATGCATAATTTATAGTGTAGCCTTAGAGAATCATCTCTTTCTGAAATTAATGATGGGTGAGGAGTTGAACAAAACCTCCCAAACTGCTTAAAAAAAAAAAAAGTATAGTTTTTTAATCTTTTATTCTGTTTCAAATATGTGCTCCTTTTTTAATTTAAAAATTTTTTTAGTTTTTGGCTATGCTGCGTGGCATGTGGGAATTTAGTTCCCTGACCAGGGACCAAATCTGCACCCCCTGCATTAACCGCCGGACCACCGGGGAAGTCCCAGGTGCTCCTTTCAGAGCTGAGAGTGCCCTGCCTCTCTCTTTAAGCTTGTGCTTGTGCTAAGTCACTTCAGTTGTGTCGGGACTCTTTGTGGCCCTATGCACCGTAGCCCGCCAGGCTCCTCTGTCCATGGGATCCTTCAGGCAAGAATATTGGAGTGGGTNCCGGGGAAGTCCCAGGTGCTCCTTTCAGAGCTGAGAGTGCCCTGCCTCTCTCTTTAAGCTTGTGCTTGTGCTAAGTCACTTCAGTTGTGTCGGGACTCTTTGTGGCCCTATGCACCGTAGCCCGCCAGGCTCCTCTGTCCATGGGATCCTTCAGGCAAGAATATTGGAGTGGGTTACCATTTCCTCCTCCAGGGGATCTTCCTGACCCAGGGATCGAACACACGTGTCTTATGTCTCCTGCATTGAAAGGCAGGTTGTTTACCTTTGAGCCACCAGGAAAGTCGCATCTTTAAGCTAGGAGTTCTTAAAAGCTGCAGCTCATGTGGCCTTAAGGGGAGTCTTCAAAACCTCTGAAACTTTTTAAGAGAGAGAGCAAGAGATCAGACAGAGATAGAGACACACACAGAGCAACAGAGAGAGAGAAAGTGCTCTAAAGGAGAGATATAAATTGTTTCAGAGAGGGAAGAGCAGAGAGGTGGGAGCATTTCGGGCAGGAGAGGGTCTAGGCTCTCTTCAGGTTCCCACAGTGACCATCCCTAGAACAGGTGAAGAACCAAGCTCTGGAGGCCATACTCCCACAGGAAGCCAGGGTTGCTGGGCAAGCCCAGCCTCCTGTCCTGGGCCCCAGCTCTCCCTGGCTCCCTGGTTTCCATCTTTCCCACCTCATCCTCAGAGGTTCCACTTGCTAAATTGCTTCTATGAATATGAGCTTCTCCCTGAGATGCTGCTCCCAGAGAAAACAGCAACCTGCCCAGCAGGGAAGCCGCTGGGGGTGGTCCCGCGCCCCACCCCCCCCACGCACATACACTGACTTGTTCAGGAGTGAGCTCCATGTCCCTTTCCTCTTCTGCTTTGGTGGGATGAAGTCCACTCATAGGCTCTGAGGATCACACGTTTTGATGTAGATTCACATCCAACAGGCTCAGCTTCACAGGTCTGTTTCGGTAGCCAGTGCCCTTTGCCTCAGCAGTGCACATCCTGAGCTGACATAACACCTGGAGGAATGTCTTTCCTCCCCCTCCTGTCCCTTCTGGAATCTCGTTTAGGTCATCAAACAAGAAAATGCATGAAAACAAG
Organism: Oreotragus oreotragus; assembly: GCA_006410675.1. Taxonomy (NCBI): domain Eukaryota; kingdom Metazoa; phylum Chordata; class Mammalia; order Artiodactyla; family Bovidae; genus Oreotragus; species Oreotragus oreotragus. The sequence continues at coordinate 9,023 of SJYX01023212.1, forward strand.
CATGTGAATATTGGTATACCATGCACCGGAAGGAGTGGAAGAAAATCCACGCTTTGTCATCCTGTCCCTGGGAAAAAAGCAAGGAAAGAAAGGGTAGGAATAATTCCTTGGCCTTCGACAAACCACTTCTTTGTATATGCTTCTGTTGTTCCAGAAGCATACAAATAGATTGTATTATATTTGGGCTGGGAATTTAAATTCCATAAAATATTTTTTAATTTCTAGGAGGAAGTCAACTCTTAATTGTTCTTGCTCATGTTTTATCATGAGTTTCATTTAATCCAAAGTGTTGCTTCCTAATTTACAATCTTTCTGTGGAGGAAACGTGAAAGATGCTTCGTAAAGCCACTCTGCAAGCAGGATGTACATTTCAGAACAGAATTTGCCCCCTGCTTAAGTAGTTGCTTACCCTTTCACCTCCTGAGATCCAGAATGACTCATTTGTGTACAGAATGAACCAGACAAAGCAACATTTCTAATGCACTCCAGACCCTGAAGGCAGAAACCCTTTAAGAATTGAAATTCCCATTTTATTGCCAGCAACAAATATTAGACAGAAGGTCCATTCAGTGGCGATCGCCCAGAGGAAAACAAGCAGGAGCGGACACGACTGAAGTGACTTAGCAGCAGCAAGAGCTCTTAAGATTATAACCAATCATCAATCCAGTCAGCTCCTTCAGATACTAACTTCATTACTAAAGGGTCATCATGTTTGTGGTGCCAGGGTTTTTTTGAAAAGTCCTTGGTGGCTATTTATGGGTCACTGGGAAAGTAAGTGTTAACGTCTGCCTTGGATGCTTTAGGACTGACCCTTCAAATGCTTATATGGGATTGGCTGAGTCTGGAAGTTGTGTTGGTTTTCCACCCAAGGCTTCAGAAGAGCTTTTAAATGACCTGTAGCTGTCAGAGGGGATCATCTCCTTAGGAAAGTGGGTGGAGCTTGCCCATCACCCCATGGGGTTCAGGTTCTTACAATAATGCTGCTGTGGCCTCTGGTCTCCCCTTTCACTTTAAATGGTGGTTCTGAAGTAAAGCTATAGTGCCGCTGATTTGGGGCTTCCCTGGTGGCTCAGATAATAAAGAATCTGCCTGCAGTGCAGGAGACCTGGGTTTGATCCCTGAGTGGGGAAGATTCCCTGGAGAAGGGAATGGCAACCCACTCAGGTATTCTTGCCTGGAGAATTCCATGGAGAAAAGAGCCTTGGGGCAATAGTTTATGGGGTTGCAAAGAGGTGGGCATGACTGAGCAACCAAGCACACACACACATAGTAGATTTACAAAGTTGAGTTAATTTCTGCTATACAGCAAAGTGGGCCAGTCACATGAGCATC
>SJYX01023213.1:9829-40629 GCA_006410675.1 Oreotragus oreotragus
TGCATGAAAGTGAAAAGTGAAAGCGAAGTCACTCAGTCGTGTCCGACTCTTAGCGACCCCATGGACTGCAGCCCACCAGGCTCCTCCATCCATGGGATTTTCCAGGCAAGAGTTACTGGAGTGGGGTGCCACTGCCTTTTCCAGTCTAAGTAACTATAAACTATTAATTAATATGTTTAATAAACAGTCATGCAACAGTACTAAAAATACTCTAATTTTTAGATTACTTTTACTTTCTGATTTTTCAACAATTTGAGGATAACTATTTCTGATATTGTGATTTATAATAAGAAATATGTATTTGGCCTTCATCTCTGTTTGGGGCTAGGAGTTTTTCAACCCTTGGAATTGCCTAAGGTTGATGAAAGCCTTGAAAGTGTCTTTAGCTATGTTAACGTGGTGACTTTTGGAAAGCCCCTAGGTCACCTAGGATGGGAGCTGGTCAGGAGAGAAACCAACCATGCAATTAGAGATTTGAAACTTTAAATCTCCCCCAATCCCCCACCCCTCAAGACACACACACACCACAAGGAGGAGAGAGGACCTGGAGGCTAAGTTCCATCACCAATGACCAATATTTTAATCAATCATGCCTATGTGGGAAAGCCTCCATAAAAACCGGAAAGGGTGGTGCCAAAGAGCTTCTGAGTCATGGAGATGGGGACAGAGCGGCTCCCCTGGAGAGAGCGTGGATGCTGTGCACCCCTTCCCACATACCTTTCTCTGGCTGTCTCTTTCATCTGGCTGTTCTTGAGTTATATCCTTTTGTAATAAACTTGTAAATAAAATGTTTCTCTGACTTCTGTGAGTCACTCTAGCAAATTAACTGAACCCAAGGTCATAGGATCCTCCAGTCTGTCGCTGGTGGGTGAGAAGCATAGGTGGGCTTGGAGCTGACATCTGAAGGGGGGCCTGGGAACATACTGGTGGGGCTAAGCCCTTAACCTGTGGGATCGGGTGCTCTCACCGGGTTAGACAGAAGCAGAATTGGGTTAAATTGTAGGACAACCACCTGGTGTCTGAGAATTGCCTGGTGTAGGAAAAAAAAAGAGAACACAGTATTTTAATATTAAAAAGTAGGTTTCCCTTTGCTGCCTGAAACGATCACAACATTGTTAATTGGCTCTGCGTGTGTGCATGCTAAGTTGCTTCAGTCATGTCCGACTCTTTGTAACTCCATGGACCGTAGCCCACCTGGCTCCTCCATCCGTGGGATTCTCCAGGCAAGAATACTGGAGTGGATTGTCATGCCTTTCCCGAGAGGATCTTCCTGACCCAGGGATCAAACCCGAGTTTCTTACATCTCCTGCGTTGGCAGGCAGGTTCTTTACCACTGGAGCCTCCTGGGTAGCCTTTAATCAGCTATACCCCAATACAAAATAAAAAGTTTAAAAATAAATAAATGAAAAATTTAAAAGAGAGGTAAAGTTCAGAATACAGGTACTTTCCCTAGAGAAGGCAGACCTGACAAGTACCCGGAACAGCATCGGGCAGTGAGAACAGTGAGCATGGGGATAAGATGGGCCGAATTCACCTCCTGATTTTTCTGTCCCTCATCTGTAGAAATGTTACTTCACTTCTCTGGGTCCATCTCTCACTCTTTCTATTTTTTTTTAATTAATAGATTATATTTTTGAGCTGTTTTAGGTTTACAGAAAAACCGAGCAGAAAGTAGAGTTCCCTTTTTCCCTCTCAGCTGCCACCCCTAGCTTGCCCTGTTATTCCTGCCTTCAGTCTCGGTGGTGTACGTTCTGTGGGTTTTGACAAATGCATCTAACACTGCAGTAGGGTATGGATTCATTTCATTGCACCTTACCATCTCTGTAGTTTTGCCTTTCCCGGAACACCATCTAGTTGGAGCCATTCGGTAAGCAACCCTGTCAGATCGGCTTCTCTCATTTGGCCATGTGTATTTAAGGTTATTGCGTCTTTTCATGGCTTAATAACTCATTTCTTTTTTTTTCTGCTTATTTATATTTTTGGCCATGCCACACAGTATGTGGGCTCCTGGATCCCTGACCAGGGATCAAACCCACGTTGCCTGCCTTAGAAGCATGGAGTCCCAACCACTGGACCACCGGGGAAGTCCCTTGATAGCCCACTTCTCTTTATCACTGAATCTCTAATGTTTTTCAATTAAAGCATAACAAATATACATTAAGGCCCAGTGAATTTTTATAGTGAGCACCCAAAGACATGAAAATTGCCAGCACCCCAGCACTCATCCCCCTAGAGACCCTTCCCAGTTATTACCATCCCCTCTTCCCAAATGGTCACTACTGTGACTTCTAGAGTAGTACGTTAACTTTGCTGGTCTTTGAAGTCATTTAAATGACATCACACAGTAAGTACCCTTTTGTGTCTGGTTTCTTTTCCTTGATATTTAGGCTCATCCAATCATAGTAATTTGTTCTTTTTTATTGCACTGTATAAATATATCACAGTTCATCTCTCCATTCTAGTGTTAATGAGCATTTGTGTTATTTCCAGTTTGGGACTATTACAAACACTGCTGCTATGAATATTCTTGTACAGGTCTTTCGGTGAACATGTGCTCACATTTCATTTGGGAATATACCCAAGAGTGAAATTTCCTGGGTACCACAGGGTATCTGTATGTTTAAGTCTGGTAGATATCCCACTTTACCAAAGTACCTGGGTTAGTTTACACTCCCACAGTTTTTCATGCTCATCAACACTTTGTATTGTCAGTACTTTAAATTTAGCCATTTTAGCCAATTGGTGATTTGAATTTTCATTTCCATGATGACTAATGAAACTGAGGACTGCCTCAGGTCAGCTCCTGGAGAAGCAGACTGAGATGGAGATTTCTAGACAGAAAGTCGGTGGGAGAACGCACTGGGAAAGAGAGAAGGCGGCAAGACTGACATCCCTCCAAAATTGGCTTCTGCTGACCCCTCGGGCAGCTCAGAGCTGGCAGGACCCTTTCAAGTTGAGTTGTCCTGCCTTGAGACGAGGAGGCCAGATCTTCATAGCAGTACTGACCCATCACTGAACGTGGGCTGTCCCAGGGGAGGAGTATGACTTGGGGTAAAAAGTTCTCTTTTGCCAAAGGCAGTTCCCAGAGAGGGACACAGCTGAGAGTGACTCTCCAAGAAGCTAAGGGATGGAGCACTTTAGTCCTGAAAAGAGATCTGAGCTGAGGACTAGCTGCATCTATAAACACCTCTTTGTGTGCTCACTGGTTACTGGGAGATCCTCTCTTGTGAATTACATATACTGTCATTTGCCAAATTCTTTTTTTTAACTGGGTTATGGTTTTGTTTTCTTTATTTTTTTACTGAATTGTAGGAGTTTTTTGTATATTTTCAAGAAAAGTCCTTGTCAGATTTATGAAATATAAAAACATACTGACTTTTTACTCTTCCTGGTGTTTTTTAATTAATAGGAAGTCTTCATTTAAACAATGTTTTCTCATTTTTGATGAGTGAGTTTTTTTGGTTTGGCGATTTGGGTGGAGGGGGTTTGTTTTGGTGATCTGTGTATAAATCCTTATACCCCCTAAGGTCATGAAAATGTTCACATTATGTTATTTTCTAGAAATTTGATTGTTTTATCCTACACATTTGTCTCTGATCCACCCAAAATTGATTTTTGTGTATAGTGTGTGGTAGGGATCAAATTTTTTTTCCAGTTGGACATGTATTTAATCTAGCAGCATGTATTAAAATGATCATCCTTAACTCACTACATTTCAGTGACACCTTTGCCATAAGCCAGGTATTACCTTTGCCATAAGCAAGTATGAGGGTCTGTTTCTTAATCCTATTCTGTTCTATTGGTCTGTATGTTTAGTTTGTCCCAGTTCCACACTGTGTTAGTCACTGTAGATCTATAAGTCTTATATCTGATAATATAACTCATCTAACCTCATTTCTTTTCCTCAAGGTTGACTTTGTACCAAAATAACCCTTTCCATTTCAACACAGATTTTAGAATCAGCTTTTCAATTTCCACTAAAAAAAAAAAACCAACAACAACAACAACAACAACTCTGCTTGGATTTCTATTGAAATTGCACTGAGTCATTGATAAATTTAGGGAGAACTGACCCTGTACACTATTGAATTTTCCTGTCCTTGAGCATGGTATATTCCATGGTGTATTTAATGATTTCTTCTTTACTATCTTTTGACTATGCTTTATAATTTTCAGTGAAGATCTCTTATATACCTCTTGTTAGATTTATCCCTAAATATTTGATTTTTATTTTTCTATAAATGGTGTCATTTAAAAGTCTTTATTTCCTAAGTGTTTGTTGCTGGAATATAGGAATACAATTGATTTTTGCATGTTGCTTTTTAAAACTGAAGTCTAGTTGATTTGCAGTGTTGTGTTAGTTTCAAGTACACAGCAGAGTGATTCAGTTATACATACATAGACATCTATATTTTTCAGATTCTTTTCCCTTATAGGTTATCACAAAGTACTGAGTATAGTTCCCTGTGTTATACAGTAAGTCCTTATTGATTATCTTTTTAAAAAATTATTTATTTTTTAAATAAATACATGGGTGTACCTATGGCTGATTCTTGTTGATGTATGACAGAAAACCACAAAATTCTGTAAAGCAATTATCCTTCAATTAAAAAAATTTTTTAAAAGGAGATAAAGTTGCAAGCAACAGCATTTTAGAAAGTGAAATGCGAATGAATGGCTACTAATTAGCAGCCCAGAAAAAAACTGAATCTTAAACCAGTCCTGGTAAAAGTTAATAAAAGAACCTATTTACAGGCAGAACCCCTCAAAAACTTATGAAATCACAGCAAGTCCCGCAGGACTTGGGAAGTAATAGACGTGCTTAAAAGCCTGTTTACAAACAGATCTCTAGATCCCTTCCCTCACACATTGCAGCTAGGTGTACCCCCTCTCCCACTCTGGTATGAAAATGGAAATGTGTTCTCTGGATGGGACAAAACAAAATACACCCTGGAAGTCTAGGCCCAGTTGACAGGATGGCACCATTATGAAGACAGGAGCAAGACAATCTACGTGTCCTAAATATTCAGGTCTCCAGGCAGCGCTGCCAACATAGCTGCAAGAATGCCAGCAACCAGACTGAGTCTTCCAGCATGAAACTGGAGAATGGTGGATTCTTCCCCAGAAAGAGGAAAGATTTACAGAAAAAAAATGCATTTATTTTTGGCTACATGGGACTTCGTTGCTGCACGCAGACTTTCTCCAGTTGCGGTGAGCAGGGGCTACTCTCTAGTTGCAGAGCACGGGCGTCTCATCGTGGGGGCTTCTCTTGTTGAGGGCTACAGGTTCCATAACATGGGCACAGCAGTTGTGATGCGCGGGCTTAGCTGCGCCAGGGTATGTGGAATCTTCCAGGAAGAGGGATCGAACCTGTGTCCCCCATGTTGCCAGGCAAATTCTTAACCCCCGGACCACCAGGGAAGTCCTGGTTATCTATTTCATATATAGTAGCATGTACATTGGAGAAGGCAATGGCATCCCACTCCAGTGTTCTTGCCTGGAGAATCCAATGGACGGAGTAGCCCGGTGGGCTGCAGTCCATGGGGTCACACAGAGTCAGACACGACTGAAGTGACTTAGCAGCAGCAGCAGCAGCAGCAGCGTGTACATGATAATCCCAAGCTTGTAATTTATCCCTCCTCCTTTTCCCTTTGGTAACCGGAGGTTTGTTTTCTGTCTGTTGTCTGTGAGGCTACTCTGTTTTGTACATAAGTTCACTTATATCTTTTCTCTTTTGCTTCTTATATTTAGTCGCCTTGATAAGCTCACTGATTAATTCTAAGTTTATCTGAGGATTCTTTCTGATTTCCCAAGAATACAGTCACGTATTCTATGAACCATGACAATGTCATTTCTTCCTCTCCAATCCTTTTACTCTTTACTTCTCTTTATTGCCTTTAAAAGTGAAAATTAACAGAAATATCTATAAAACACCTAATATTAATATACAGTTCCAGGTCTGTTGAATGAACATATGAATAATCTACCCCTAGGCAAAATCCAATTTCTCAGTATATAATTCATTTATACTTATAGGTTCTATGCTGGATTAGGGAAGGGCTAGGATAAAATTTAAAGAAGAACAGAACATGGGAGAAGAGATTAAAAAGTGAGATGGACGGCCATACCATTCATTCATCTATTTATTCACTTAACAAATATTTATCAAGTGCCTATGTGGTGCCAGTCTCCATTCTTGGGCAGAATCTGCCCCTCATGGAATTTACATGTAATCAATTTAAAGATGAAAAACAAGATGATTTAATTTTATGACTTGTCTTTGAGGGAAACAGGAAGTCCCGGATCTTGAGCAGGTTAGGGGGAGTTTGACTATCTCAGGAGTCAGTGGGATGTTCACCCCAAGACTTTCAGGGCCTCTAGCCTCAAGAGTGACCTGATCTTATATACTTTTTTGAAACTCTTGCCTCTTTGGAATTTGCTGGAATGTCACTGAGGGTTGTTCCCACCCCCAGATGTGAGCTCCCTTCCTTTCTACCTCCAAAGCCTCTGGAAGCTAGAGCTCAGAGTTAGCTTGTCTAGAGCAGACCTCAGATGCTCTGTTCAAAGTTTTTGTCAAGGAAAACTCTGGAGCCCTTTGGAACAGAAGGGCTCCACTGAACAGATCCTGGACAATCTCTTCCCCTTGATGAGGCTTCTTCTGACTCTAGGTGATCTATCTGACGTCCTAAATCCTACCAGCCCCAGGGACTGGGATCACACAAGCCTCTGCTTAGACAGACTCAACCACTCACCCTAGAGATGTCTTCTCCACTTCTGGCTCATAAAATAGTCCTGGGAGCCAGACTTGATCAACCAGATGTCATGAGCACTGCAGCAGCCCCATCCCTATGACACTCACTAAATTGGAACTGTACCCACAATGTACAAATTCCTTATTTCTAAAGCACTTTCACTCACATGATCTCATAAATCACAACTATCCCAATACAGACGTGAAGAAACCTGAGGCTCAGAAAGGCCAACCGGCCTCCCCAGGGTCACGCTTCTGGTGAACAGGGAGGAGACTGGATTCAAGGCAAAAGTTTTCTGACTTTTCAGAGGGCTAGTGGGCTGACAGGAAGCTAAACTTGGCAGGCTTGTTTGCAAAAACAAACAAAAAAAGACTTCTCAGGTCCCCATGGAGACCTCCTCCAGCTGTGAATAAAGCCATCTTCTTGGGCTCTTGTTCTTGTCTAAGGGGATAGACTCTCAACCTCCAGCCATGCCCTTTCCCTTCCTGTTTCTTCTGCTTTTCCACTGGGTAGTCGGAAGCCAGGAGTGTGAAAACTGGAGGCGTTTCAGGGCCGAGGTGCCCGTCGTCCTGATGAGCTGTCTCCTTTGTCCCCAGGCTGGGTGAGGAGCCAGCTGCCAGGCCAAGCCGGTCTGTAGGCACCCCTTCCCAGCTGGCAGCAGAAATCGAGGCACCCTCTGACCAGGGTGCCAGGCCGTCTGTCTGTACTGAAGCATCCGGCTTGAGCTAATGAGCTCTTGGCGTGGATGGCCAATTATTTTAGCTCTTTAAACACCTGCCAAGCTCTCTCTCTCTCTTTTTTTTTTAATTCACCATAGCATTCCCATAATGACTGAGGACTGAAATCAAACCCTCTGTGTCGAAGTCTGTGGCCTTGCCCTAGGACACTCCTCACCCCTTTCACAGCCTCAGGCCTCGGGCCCACGAGTAGAGTGGGATGTTTTCCCCTGGAGCCTAGCTCACCCCAACTCCTCACACCCCAGAGTCCAGAGTCCATGGAGGGTCTCGGAAGCCTTGCCCCATTCCAGGTGGCCCCAGAGTGTTCCTGGGCCAGACGAGAGGCCAAGGCCCCGGCCCGAGTCCTGCAGGCCTTCAGTATGGGTGTGTTCTGCAGCCAGGCTGCAGTTCCCAACACAACTCCAGCGCCTCGGGCCCCCACTCCCCACAGTGTGGCACCCCAGCCCATAAGCTGCTCCCAAGAGAGCCTAGGAAGTCACATCTCCAGCCTAAAGTACTTGTATCAAAGAAGACACATCCCTTGGAGTGGGTGCTGTAAGGCACACTCTCCAAAATGACACCATTTCACACTTTAAAAAATAAATTATTCATTTGGCTGCACCAGATCTTAGTTGGTGCACACTGCATCTTCATTGTGGCATCTGTGTGTGTGTGTGTATGTGTGCATGGTCAATCGCTCAGCCGTGTCCAACTCTTTATGACCCCCTGGACTGTAGCTCATCAGGCTACGCTGTCCATGGGATTTTCCAGGCAAGAAGGAGTGGGCTGCCATTCCCTTCTTCAGGGGATCTTCCCAGCCCAGGGATCAAACCCACATCTCTCGTATCTCCTGCCTTGGCAGGTGGATTCTTTACCACTGAGCCACCTGGAGAGTGTGGCATACCTGACCAAAGATCAAACCTGGGCCCCCTTGCATCAGGAGTCTTAGCAACTAGACCACAAGGAAGGCCCATTCCACACTTCTTACAGGTTGCTCTAGACGTGATGGCTTTAAGACTCCACTGAGCACATACCAGATGGGCTGTGAGAAAGCAGGCCTGCATGAGGCCCAGACAAGGCTGTGAAAGGCGAGGCCCCTGTTGGGAACTTGCTCTGCATGAGCTGGACGCCCGCGTCCAGCTGGGTTCTCAGAGCTTTGCATGGAGGATAAAACTGTCAGAGAAGCAGTGTCTGCTTCTCGCTGCTCTGTGCTGCCCACTCCTTGCACACGGCAGGCAAGGTTTTGGTGTCTTGTCCTTCCCTGGCCTTAAAGAAGGGCTCCAGATAACAGGTGGAGTAAGTTACAGGTGTGGAGCCATGCATCCGGGGGCCGGATTGATCTCTCTAGGTCTCTCTGTCCATTGAATGAGGAAGGTTTATTGAACATCACTCCGGGCCGGGGCCGGGGCAGAGGAGGTGAGTCATGAGGCCAGAGGCCGAACCCAGCTGTGGTGAAGAGCCCCAGCCGTGGTCACCAAACCCCATGGGAATCATTCTGTCTCTGTGATNCCGGGGGCCGGATTGATCTCTCTAGGTCTCTCTGTCCATTGAATGAGGAAGGTTTATTGAACATCACTCCGGGCCGGGGCCGGGGCAGAGGAGGTGAGTCATGAGGCCAGAGGCCGAACCCAGCTGTGGTGAAGAGCCCCAGCCGTGGTCACCAAACCCCATGGGAATCATTCTGTCTCTGTGATTCAGACCAGCTATGCCAAGCCACTCAGCTCTTTTGTAAAATCCAATGTGGATTTCGTTAAATAAGATTGCACTCTTAGCTGTGCTGTCCACAGGGAGCTCTCAAGACGTGTCTGCAAAGACGGTGGTCATGATGCAGTGTCGGGAGGTGGGGGCATTGTTCCCTCAGGTAACGTTCATCTAGGGAGGGAGGGAAGACAGCAGCTCAAGGTGGACAAGGAAATCGGGAAGGCATGGATGAAGAACTCCAGAGGGTGAGGGAGAAACCCTGTCCCCCTGGGGTGACGAGGGAAGATGTGGCGAGGAAGGCAACCCTTAGGAAGGGGAGTGGAAGTTCCTGCTCAGGAAATGGGAGTTAGACATGCCATGGCCAGGGAGACATCCCTGGTGGGAGAAGTGCCACAAGCAAAGGCCCAGGAACAGGAAGGTGGAGGCTCGTTCAGGGACGGGGTGATGGTGTCTCTCAAATCAGTGTGTGTGTGAAATTAATAAAGAGTGAGAGAGAGTCTGGGAAGGCAGTTTAGGGTTACTAGAACCTTTGGGGTCACAGGGTAGAGTGGTACTTTCTGCATCTGTGCGGTAGACCTCCTCTCCTCTTGTCTGTTCAAGGATATCCCTCCAGCAACCTCTCGTCCTCTCCTGTGTCACTGTTTCTCCTTTCCTGTCTCATTCCCATCACCACACAACCATACTATTATTTCACCCATGTTAACATGAAACCGATCAAATACATCTCCTTGACCCCGCTTCTGTGCTCCAATTTGAGCAAAGCTCCTAGAAATGTAGCTACACTCCCCAATTCTCCTTTCCCCTTCTCAACCCAGCTTTCACTCCCAGCGTTCCACTGAGACTGTTCCTGCCAAGGTCATCCCTGGCCCCAACATGGCTCAATCCACTGTTTATCTTTCTTGACCCTCAGGAGCATTTGACACAACCAGTCACCCCCTTCACCGTGGGGCACTTTCTCCACTTGGCTTCCAGATACCACCCCCCTCCCATCTCTTTAGAGGCTTCTTGTCATTAGCCTTTCCCCCTTTCTCCCCAGTTCCCTGATCACCTCCTTCCATTAGAGTACCCCAGGACTTTGATTTGCACCACCTTCCTTTTTTTTTTTTTCTTTTAAGCCAGTGTTTATTTCAAAATTATTTTAACTATGGCAAAATACATATAACATGAAGTTTACCATTTACTCATTTTTAAACGTATGGTTAAGTACATTTACATTGTTTGCACAAGCCACCTCCAGAACGCTTTTTCATCTTGGAGACTTGAACCTCTGTACCCACTAAACATCCACTCTCCCGTCTCCTCTCTCCCATCCCCTGGCAACCAACCTTCTACTTTCTGTCTCTGTGAATGGGACAACTCTAGGTACCTCATGCTCTCTCTTCCTCCTCCCACCTTTACTTTTCTTCCTATCACTTGGTAACTTTGAACAAACTCCAGGGTAGGCTGTTTATCCGCCTCCCTTAGAACACAAGCTCCTGAGGGGCAGGGATTTTTGCCTGTTTGTTTCACTGCTATATCCCCAGGACCTAGAACGATGTCTGGTACGTAGTAGGTGCCCAGTAAATGAACAAAGCCTGTAGGTCAGTGACTTTCAACTTTTCAGTATGTAGCCCTTTCTCTAAAAACTATTGTAAGAGACTCTCATACTAGAGTAAAGAATCCGCCTACAATGCAGGAGACCTGGGTTCAATCCTTGGGTCGGGAAGAGCTCCTGGAGAAGGAAATGGCAACCCACTCCAGTGTTCCTGCCTGGGAAATCCCATGGACGGAGGACACAATTCAAGAGTCTAAACCACCACCACCATCCATACATCAGACATGAAAGCAAAGCGGTGGTGTTGCAACCAGAGGGTAGGACACACAGCGCTACTCCATCCGCTTCCCCCCACCCTGTCCCTCCACTTTGGTGGCTGTTTCAGGGGCTCTCAGACCCTCGGGCTCTCAGAGCACTGTGAGACGCGTTTTGTTCAGAGCTCACAGTTCCAGCCCCTTGTGTGAGTAGTGGATCCTGCTGGAAGCTGGCCTGGTATTCTGAGCTGCAGGAAAGGAGCCCAGTAGCCCCTGGCCTGTTCCTCCCACAATCACCAATGACTCACTGTGTGGACTCGGCTCTCTCCCATTCAAAACTCTGTTCTATTCCTGGCCTCCGAAAAATGAAAAAACACTCAGAGATTCTCAGAGTCACTGTTACAATCGACCTTACACATCGCTTAAGACGACCTTACACATCGCTTAAAACGAGCTTCTGACCTATTCCAATCATTAATTCATTCAACAAACATTGAGTACCTGCTTTGTACCTGCCGGGCACTTTAGAGAGACGTAGAAAGCAGAGTGCCTACCTTCCAGAAGTACGTGGGAGTATAGCAAATACTGAGATGTGCCTCTTCAGATACCCTCTGTTTGTATACCTCCAGCACTGGGGAGCTCACTACCTCCTAAGGCCACACATTACACTATCTGATGCCACCTGCAGCAAGACTGTTCTTTTTATTGACCTACATCTGTTTTCTTCTAACTTTTACCTTTGGTCTTAATTTTCTCCTCTGGCTCCACACCAAATAAATCTATCTCTCTTCTAAATGATAGCCTGTTAAGTACTTGAAAACAGTAATCAAGTCCCACAGAGAGTTCTCCCTAGACTTGTGGCCACTCTGAGGGGCCTGTGTTTTGCGGTTGCCCCTGAGGATTTGGGAACTGGGTGGGGTTCGGCTGCTCCTGATCTCAGAGCAGAGCTGTGGTGATCAGAGCCCCCTTCAGAGCCCAGGGCCCACCCCACCCCGCCACATCCCACCCTGGCACCAGGGGTTTCCAAAATGCTTTCACTGGAGGCTGAAGGGTTCAAGCCAGAGTCAAGCCCTGGGTCTCAGGTCTGCACACTCCCCTTCCTAGAGGGCAGTTTCTCCTCTCAGGGCAGAGTTTTGCCCTTCTCTGTTTGAGCTCAAGGAAGTCTCCTGGTTTTCTGGGGTGGACGAGACCCAGGGAGGGGAATCATCAGTGAGTCCAGAAAGCCTGGCTGTAGTTGGAGGAGGCAGCAACAAGGAATTCAGGGGTTTCTTGGTGTGTTTTTTGTTTCCATAAAATGTCGTCTTCCAAGTAATTGTCTGTCTGACGCAGTCTGGGGCCGCTGGGCCTCCGGGTGTAAATCTTCCCGAAGATCAGGGGGCAGAGCTCCGCATTTTTTTTTTCCTGCAAGCCGAAGCCCAGCTCTCTCTCTGGGCCAGCCCCGCAGGTCTTGAAGTCATTAGTTCGGGCCACTTAGCTGAGCTATCTCTGGCACTCCTGTCGGAGCTGTGGGCAGCTCGAAACAGTCCTGTCTGTCCTGGAGTGCGGGAGGCCAGAATCCCCCGCCCGGGGGAGAGAAGAGGAGTGGGGATGCAGGCCGGGGAGGGGAGGAGACGGGGTGTGCGGAGGGGAGGGGAGAGCACAGAGAGCCCTTCCCTCTTTGCTGGCTGGCAAGGAAGCCTCAGCAGGAAGAGCAAAAGCCTCAGAAAATATCCTCGGTCCCAGAAGAAGACCCAGCATACCAGGGCGACACCCTGCACAACTGCCCGAGAGTGAGGTTCTTGGAAAATATCTTAGATCCCAGTTGCAGGGATAAGAGGTCCATTCTATTTATCTTATCCATTCATTTTAATATTTTATGTATGTTGGTAGGGTCTTCATTTACTCGGCTGTGCTGGGTCTTAGCTGCGGCGTACAGGATCTTGGTTGTGTCAAGTGTGTTCTTGCACTGTGGTGCACACACTCTCTAGTTGTGGCACGTGGGCTCAGAAGCTGTCGCACAGAGGCTTAGTTGCACCACAGCATCTTAGTTCCCCCAGGGATCACAGCTGTATCTCCTTCATTGTGAGGCAGATTCTTAACCACTGGTCCACCAGGGAAGTCCCCGGGGGGGAGNAAGCCACTCAGCTCTTTTGTAAAATCCAATGTGGATTTCGTTAAATAAGATTGCACTCTTAGCTGTGCTGTCCACAGGGAGCTCTCAAGACGTGTCTGCAAAGACGGTGGTCATGATGCAGTGTCGGGAGGTGGGGGCATTGTTCCCTCAGGTAACGTTCATCTAGGGAGGGAGGGAAGACAGCAGCTCAAGGTGGACAAGGAAATCGGGAAGGCATGGATGAAGAACTCCAGAGGGTGAGGGAGAAACCCTGTCCCCCTGGGGTGACGAGGGAAGATGTGGCGAGGAAGGCAACCCTTAGGAAGGGGAGTGGAAGTTCCTGCTCAGGAAATGGGAGTTAGACATGCCATGGCCAGGGAGACATCCCTGGTGGGAGAAGTGCCACAAGCAAAGGCCCAGGAACAGGAAGGTGGAGGCTCGTTCAGGGACGGGGTGATGGTGTCTCTCAAATCAGTGTGTGTGTGAAATTAATAAAGAGTGAGAGAGAGTCTGGGAAGGCAGTTTAGGGTTACTAGAACCTTTGGGGTCACAGGGTAGAGTGGTACTTTCTGCATCTGTGCGGTAGACCTCCTCTCCTCTTGTCTGTTCAAGGATATCCCTCCAGCAACCTCTCGTCCTCTCCTGTGTCACTGTTTCTCCTTTCCTGTCTCATTCCCATCACCACACAACCATACTATTATTTCACCCATGTTAACATGAAACCGATCAAATACATCTCCTTGACCCCGCTTCTGTGCTCCAATTTGAGCAAAGCTCCTAGAAATGTAGCTACACTCCCCAATTCTCCTTTCCCCTTCTCAACCCAGCTTTCACTCCCAGCGTTCCACTGAGACTGTTCCTGCCAAGGTCATCCCTGGCCCCAACATGGCTCAATCCACTGTTTATCTTTCTTGACCCTCAGGAGCATTTGACACAACCAGTCACCCCCTTCACCGTGGGGCACTTTCTCCACTTGGCTTCCAGATACCACCCCCCTCCCATCTCTTTAGAGGCTTCTTGTCATTAGCCTTTCCCCCTTTCTCCCCAGTTCCCTGATCACCTCCTTCCATTAGAGTACCCCAGGACTTTGATTTGCACCACCTTCCTTTTTTTTTTTTTCTTTTAAGCCAGTGTTTATTTCAAAATTATTTTAACTATGGCAAAATACATATAACATGAAGTTTACCATTTACTCATTTTTAAACGTATGGTTAAGTACATTTACATTGTTTGCACAAGCCACCTCCAGAACGCTTTTTCATCTTGGAGACTTGAACCTCTGTACCCACTAAACATCCACTCTCCCGTCTCCTCTCTCCCATCCCCTGGCAACCAACCTTCTACTTTCTGTCTCTGTGAATGGGACAACTCTAGGTACCTCATGCTCTCTCTTCCTCCTCCCACCTTTACTTTTCTTCCTATCACTTGGTAACTTTGAACAAACTCCAGGGTAGGCTGTTTATCCGCCTCCCTTAGAACACAAGCTCCTGAGGGGCAGGGATTTTTGCCTGTTTGTTTCACTGCTATATCCCCAGGACCTAGAACGATGTCTGGTACGTAGTAGGTGCCCAGTAAATGAACAAAGCCTGTAGGTCAGTGACTTTCAACTTTTCAGTATGTAGCCCTTTCTCTAAAAACTATTGTAAGAGACTCTCATACTAGAGTAAAGAATCCGCCTACAATGCAGGAGACCTGGGTTCAATCCTTGGGTCGGGAAGAGCTCCTGGAGAAGGAAATGGCAACCCACTCCAGTGTTCCTGCCTGGGAAATCCCATGGACGGAGGACACAATTCAAGAGTCTAAACCACCACCACCATCCATACATCAGACATGAAAGCAAAGCGGTGGTGTTGCAACCAGAGGGTAGGACACACAGCGCTACTCCATCCGCTTCCCCCCACCCTGTCCCTCCACTTTGGTGGCTGTTTCAGGGGCTCTCAGACCCTCGGGCTCTCAGAGCACTGTGAGACGCGTTTTGTTCAGAGCTCACAGTTCCAGCCCCTTGTGTGAGTAGTGGATCCTGCTGGAAGCTGGCCTGGTATTCTGAGCTGCAGGAAAGGAGCCCAGTAGCCCCTGGCCTGTTCCTCCCACAATCACCAATGACTCACTGTGTGGACTCGGCTCTCTCCCATTCAAAACTCTGTTCTATTCCTGGCCTCCGAAAAATGAAAAAACACTCAGAGATTCTCAGAGTCACTGTTACAATCGACCTTACACATCGCTTAAGACGACCTTACACATCGCTTAAAACGAGCTTCTGACCTATTCCAATCATTAATTCATTCAACAAACATTGAGTACCTGCTTTGTACCTGCCGGGCACTTTAGAGAGACGTAGAAAGCAGAGTGCCTACCTTCCAGAAGTACGTGGGAGTATAGCAAATACTGAGATGTGCCTCTTCAGATACCCTCTGTTTGTATACCTCCAGCACTGGGGAGCTCACTACCTCCTAAGGCCACACATTACACTATCTGATGCCACGTGCAGCAAGACTGTTCTTTTTATTGACCTACATCTGTTTTCTTCTAACTTTTACCTTTGGTCTTAATTTTCTCCTCTGGCTCCACACCAAATAAATCTATCTCTCTTCTAAATGATAGCCTGTTAAGTACTTGAAAACAGTAATCAAGTCCCACAGAGAGTTCTCCCTAGACTTGTGGCCACTCTGAGGGGCCTGTGTTTTGCGGTTGCCCCTGAGGATTTGGGAACTGGGTGGGGTTCGGCTGCTCCTGATCTCAGAGCAGAGCTGTGGTGATCAGAGCCCCCTTCAGAGCCCAGGGCCCACCCCACCCCGCCACATCCCACCCTGGCACCAGGGGTTTCCAAAATGCTTTCACTGGAGGCTGAAGGGTTCAAGCCAGAGTCAAGCCCTGGGTCTCAGGTCTGCACACTCCCCTTCCTAGAGGGCAGTTTCTCCTCTCAGGGCAGAGTTTTGCCCTTCTCTGTTTGAGCTCAAGGAAGTCTCCTGGTTTTCTGGGGTGGACGAGACCCAGGGAGGGGAATCATCAGTGAGTCCAGAAAGCCTGGCTGTAGTTGGAGGAGGCAGCAACAAGGAATTCAGGGGTTTCTTGGTGTGTTTTTTGTTTCCATAAAATGTCGTCTTCCAAGTAATTGTCTGTCTGACGCAGTCTGGGGCCGCTGGGCCTCCGGGTGTAAATCTTCCCGAAGATCAGGGGGCAGAGCTCTGCATTTTTTTTTTCCTGCAAGCCGAAGCCCAGCTCTCTCTCTGGGCCAGCCCCGCAGGTCTTGAAGTCATTAGTTCGGGCCACTTAGCTGAGCTATCTCTGGCACTCCTGTCGGAGCTGTGGGCAGCTCGAAACAGTCCTGTCTGTCCTGGAGTGCGGGAGGCCAGAATCCCCCGCCCGGGGGAGAGAAGAGGAGTGGGGATGCAGGCCGGGGAGGGGAGGAGACGGGGTGTGCGGAGGGGAGGGGAGAGCACAGAGAGCCCTTCCCTCTTTGCTGGCTGGCAAGGAAGCCTCAGCAGGAAGAGCAAAAGCCTCAGAAAATATCCTCGGTCCCAGAAGAAGACCCAGCATACCAGGGCGACACCCTGCACAACTGCCCGAGAGTGAGGTTCTTGGAAAATATCTTAGATCCCAGTTGCAGGGATAAGAGGTCCATTCTATTTATCTTATCCATTCATTTTAATATTTTATGTATGTTGGTAGGGTCTTCATTTACTCGGCTGTGCTGGGTCTTAGCTGCGGCGTACAGGATCTTGGTTGTGTCAAGTGTGTTCTTGCACTGTGGTGCACACACTCTCTAGTTGTGGCACGTGGGCTCAGAAGCTGTCGCACAGAGGCTTAGTTGCACCACAGCATCTTAGTTCCCCCAGGGATCACAGCTGTATCTCCTTCATTGTGAGGCAGATTCTTAACCACTGGTCCACCAGGGAAGTCCCCGGGGGGGAGGTCCACCTTCTTAGATGGTCTCAAAATGCTCTGGGTGGCTCTGCCCTTGCCTCCCTCCCCTTCCTTCTCTTTTCCCCAGGCACTTGTTTCCAGGTAAAATGTAAAGAAAGAAAGTAGAGCGTTCCGGACTTCCTTTCCCTTCCTCCTCCTTTCCCACTCTTCACCCCCAGCTTCTGTCCATCTCAAATTCCATCCCAACCCCACTTCTTCCACACTCACAAGTGCTGGACAAGCAAATGGGGCTCTTCGCTTCCCCCGGGACCAAGTCCCTGTCTCAGGACTCCCTCTTCCCCGTAAGTCACCTGGCATTACGTGAAGTGGAGGGTCAGCATCCTTACATGAACAGAGAAGAGAAAAAAAATGTCCTTCAGAGTTCGTTAGAACATAAGCTTGTTGAGGGCAGGGAGCCAGCAGGAATCCATGCCAAGCTCCCATCATGTGGCATCACCCCAACCCTACCCATCCACCCACTTCTACCCTCCAGTGACTTCAGTAAAGCAGAGCCATTCTGGTGCACTTGGTCCTTTTAATCCATGACCCTAAGGCAAGGCTTTGGGCGGAACTGTTCACTGGGTACCAGTTCAACTCTTTGGCAGCCCCATCCCTCTAAGGTTTGTAAAACCCGGCACCCACACCCTCTCTTGCCTGCCCAGCAAAACACGCTGGTAGGAAAGTTCTCTGAGTTCAATCATTTAGACTTAAACGTGAATTTAAAACCCCAGTTAGCTCAGCCTAGAGACATTTGCTTTTCAATCATCCCTAACCGTGGAATTAAAGGCTTTAAAATGACCGCAAGGCAGATCCACCCAGGCAAAGGCCTTGAAGGGAGCATTGCGCTCTTTCACGTGCCTAACGTAGACTCTGCGGCCCCTGTGTCCTCGCTGCCAAGAAAGTCAGCCTAGAACCCGGTCCTGGAAGCCAAGTTAAGAGGCTGCTTATCTTCCTTCCGGACTGGAGAAGGGCTGTGAAATGCCAGCAGCGGTGAGTGAAATAGTCCCTGCTGCCCCCCAGCTGTGTATGGAGAGACACAGCTCAGTGTACGGGTTATGATGAGATGAACCTGGACACGTTCCTGCCAGGACACAGGATCCTGGGCTGGGGGTTCTGGGAGTCCTGCGGTTGTGGGGTTCCCTGCAGGCACAGCCCACGGTCTCTACCAGAGCCGGACACAACAAGAAGCTGCATCCTTTCACTCAGTTCAGTTCAGTCGCTCAGTCGTGTCCAACTCTTTGCGACTCCATGAACCGCAGCACGCCAGGCCTTCCGGTCCATCACCAACTCCTGGAGTTCACCCAAACCCATGTCCATCGAGTCGGTGATACCATCTAACCATCTCATCCTCTGTCGTTCCCTTCTCCTCCTGCTCTCAATCTTTCCCGGCATCAGGGTCTTTTCAAATGAGTCAACTCTTCGTATGAGGTGGCCAAAGTACTGGAGTTTCAGCTTCAACATCAGTCCTTCCAATGAACACCCAGGACTGGTCTCCTTTAGTGAACTGGTTGGATCTCCTTGCAGTCCAAGGGACTCTCAAGAGTCTTCTCCAACACCACAATTCAAAAGCATCAATTCTTCAGTGCTTAGCTTTCTTT
The DNA here is from genome assembly GCA_006410675.1 of Oreotragus oreotragus. Classification (NCBI taxonomy): domain Eukaryota; kingdom Metazoa; phylum Chordata; class Mammalia; order Artiodactyla; family Bovidae; genus Oreotragus; species Oreotragus oreotragus. Next base: position 28,380 of record SJYX01023213.1, read on the forward strand.
ATAGTCCAACTCTCACATCCATACATGACTACTGGAAAAATCATAGCCTTGACTAGATGGACTTTTGTTGGCAAAGTAATGTCTCTGCTTTTTAATACGCTGTCTAGGTTGATTATAACTTTCCTTCCAAGGAGTAAGCATCTTTTAATTTCATGGCTGCAGTCACCATCTGCAGTGATTTTGGAGCCCAGAAAAATAGTCAGCCACTGTTTCCACCGTTTCCCCATCTATTTGCCATGAAGTGATGGGACCAGATGCCATGATCTTCGTTTTCTGAATGTTGAGCTTTAAGCCAACTTTTTCACTCTCCTCTTTCACTTTCATCAAGAGGCTTTTTAGTTCCTCTTCACTTTCTGCCATAAGGGTGGTGTCATCTGCATATCTGAGGTGATTGATATTTCTCCCGGCAATCTTGATTCCAGCTTGTGCTTCTTCCAGCCCAGCGTTTCTCGTGATGTACTCTGCATAGAAGTTAAATAAGCAGGGTGACAATATACAGCTTTGACATACTCCTTTTCCTATTTGGAACCAGTCTGTTGTTCCATGTGCAGTTCTAACTGTTGCTTCCTGACCTGCATATAGGTTTCTCAAGGGGCAGGTCAGGTGGTCTGGTATTCCCATCTCTTTCAGAATTTTCCACAGTTTCTTGTGATCCACACAGTCAAAGGCTTTGGCATAGTCAATAAAGCAGAAAGAAATGTTTTTCTGGAACTCTCTTGCTTTTCTGTGGATCCAGCGGATGTTGGCAATTTCATCTCTGGTTCTTCTGCCTTTTCTAAATCCAGCTTGAACATCTGGAAGTTCACGGTTCATGTATTGCTGAAGCCTGGCTTGGAGAATTTTGAGCATTACTTTACTAGCGTGTGAGATGAGTGCAACTGAGTTCAAATCCAAACAGCATCATCGTTTGGTGCATGGTTAGTACAACAGGAGAACATTTGTCTGGACTTTTTATTTATTTAACTTTTGGCTGCATTGGGTCTTAGTTGCCCCTTGAGGGATCTTCCTTGGAACGCTCAGGCTTTATAGTTGAGGCACGTGGACTTAGTTGCCCCAGGGCGTGTGGGATCTTAGCCCCCTGACCAGGGGTCAAACCTGTGTCCCCTGCCTTGGAAGGTGGGTTCCTGAATCACTGGACCACCATGGAAGTCCCTTGTCTGGACTTTGATGTGCATGTCACCCAAGGGTTCTTCAGGGAGTGCTGTTATGATGCCAGCATTATTGTCAAATGGCATCCCTCCCCCGCTGGATGTCCAGATGGTCATGTCCCTAGGATGGGCCAATTAAATGGCTCACTGTGCAGTGTTGGGAGCTTTCTTTTCAGCATCAAGAGCCACTGCTCCCTGCACACCCACACAGCTATGTTCTCCCGCCAGCTTCTCGCCGTGTTCATCTGGAAGAAGGAGAGAAGCAAACTTAACCTTCTCCAGAAAGGCTGCAGAGAGCTCTGGGGATCTGGCTGAGGCTGAACAAGAACCCTTATTTCATTTGCTTGGTGGTCTCAGCCACAGAGCTAATGAGCTGCAAATACCCCCCTTCAAAAGGAAGGGCTGGGCCTTTGAAGCCTGGGTTCCCGCCCAGAAAGAACACCACAGCCTCCAGCCGCAGCCAGCTCTTCGCTCCCCAGAAGGGCCCTGGAGAGCTCCCCGGGACAGGAATCAGAGGGCCAACTTCCAGGGCACGCCCAGCCTTGCCTCCCCGTTGGGAAAGGGGAGCCGTTTTGCTTTGCACCCTGCACTGGGGACAGGACGAGCATAACAAGCACCATTTGAGGAGTAATTAAGTCCATGCCAGCCCCTGTGCCAAGCACTGTTGGTGTTTCTCCCACTGGCCTTATTTTAAAGATACAGAAACTGGGGCACAGAGAGGAGTGGTCATTAGACCAAGGTCACACAGCTGGTAGGTGCAGATCCGGGACTTGACCTTGCAGTGCTTGGACTCGGTAGTTGCAGCTCTTGGGCTTAGTTGCCCCAGGGTGGTTAGCTGACTTCCAAGACCATACATCTCAACATATGGTGAATATTTTCTTTCTATAAAACCCTGAAAATCAGCCTTGATCTACATGTGTCTGGCATCCACGTGCTTAAGACCAAACAGAAATTAGTCTATGGTGGACAGGCTGAAATAAATTGTGCCAATGCTCATCTCTGAGAGAAAGTGGGGAAAAGCCCTCTCACACTGAGTTCCCGCATCCCACCTTCAGCCAAGCTTCAGCCAAGCACCGAGTGTTTGGTGGGAAGACTTCTGAGTATACATACTGCCCACCCTACGAAAGGAGGAGCATTAAGCACACCGCAGGGAGTTGGGCAGCCAGATAGAGCTCTGCTTCCTAATCATTTCTCAGAACACACCAGAGATTACCTGCCTGATCTCTGCACGGAAGCAGCCAGCCCTGGAACAAGAAGGCAGGGAGTAAAGCAGAATTAAAAGCAAGTTTCAGAAGTAGAGGAAGAGTACCAGATTTTTCACAAGACTGCTCTGGGTATGTACCTAAATGCTTAAAACTCAGAGCGGCTCATCTGGACACAGGGAGGGAAGCAGAGGGTGGGATGGTTTGGGAGATTAGCTTTGACACATCGACACAGCCATGTGTAAAATAGACAGCTAGCGGGAAGCTGCTCTATAGCGCAGGGAGCTCAGCTCTGTGCTCTGTGATGACCTAGACGGCTGGGAGTTGGGGGAGTGAGGGGAGGTGCAAGAGGGAGGGGATATAGGTATATTTAGAGCTGACTCACTTCATTGTACAGCAGAAGCAAACATTGTAACGCAAGTATACTCCAATAAATAAAATAAAACAATAGTATTTTGGATATACTGGATTGAATAGAACAATTGTTAAAACAACCTCACAGTGGTATATGTTTCTATATATACGTGTGTGTGTATGTGTCTCTGTGTGTGTATGTGTCTGTGTATATGTCCGTATGTGTATATGTTTCTGTGTCTGTGTGTGTATGCGTCTGTGTGTGTGTATGCGTCTGTGTGTGTCTGTGTCTCTGTGTATATGTGTGTGTGTATATATGTGTCTGTGTCTGTGTATGTCTGTGTATATATCTGTGTCTGTGTGTCTATGTCTGTGTGTTGGGGCAGAGAGAATGGGGAAGGGGAGAATCTTTTGTGAACCAGCTGAGAAGTGACCACTATTCTATATGAAACAACAGTGCAAGTGGCCTGCACTACACCCTCCATGAGGGCTACATGATTCAGTGCCAACTCTAACCACAGCCGGAAGCCAGGGCAGTGGGACAGAGGAGAGTCAGCAGGGGCTTCTTGGAGCATGAAGAGGACATCAGATGGCCCTTGAAGGCTGAGATGCAATCATGTGCTTCAGACAGGAGGGCTTTCCTGCTGAGAAGCACACATAGGAAGACGGGAAATAAAAGCTCAAATCCCAGCTGCATTGGACTTAAAATCACAAGCTGTTTGGGCTCAAACGGATCTCAGAGCCGTGGGGTTCAGGCTTTCCCTTCGCCGATAAGGGCACAGAGGCCTGGAGAAAGCAGGTTGCCTCGGGTGAGCCGTTACCTCCTTGGGCTCAGTGGATGTTGGTCTCCATGGCAGCAGGATGCTCTGTAGACAAGATCTCCGTTAACCCAGTAACGTCCTTGGGAGCCAGCCCTGCGCAGAGGTGGTGACAGAGCAGCTGTAGTGATTTGATCGTCTGTGTTACAATGAGTTGGAAAAGAGCCAGGTCCCCCAACTCTGCTGTGTCAGACACTAGCTGCAAAGCAATTGGAAAGGGGGGACCTTAGCCTCCCTCTGGCTTCCTGGCCTCCTGTTCCCTTCCCAGCTGTTCAGCTCACCATTGCTAGGTATGAAAAAAGTGAAAGTGTTAGTTGCTCATTCCTGTGAGACTTGTGACCCCATGGATCATAGTTCCTCTGTCCATGGGATTCTCCAGGCAAGACTACTGGAGTGGGTTGCCACGCCTTCCTCCATGGGTTATTCCTGACCCAGGGATCAAAGCCGGGTCTCCCACATTGCAGGCAGATTCTTTACCATCTGAGCCATAAGGGCAGCCAGATATGGTTTGGTACAATAAAACTCACCCATTTTAAGCGCAAAATTTGATAAAATTTTAGAGATTGCATAGACTCCTGTAAACATGACCATACTCAAGATAAACGTATTTCCATCACTGATCCTTTCCACAACCCTTGCCCCAGGCAGCCACGGATCAGTTTTCCATCACTATAATTTCACCTTTTCTTAAATTCCATGTGGATGGAATCAGGCAGCATATAAACTTTTGTTTTAACTTTTTTCACTTAACAAGGCATTTTTGAGATTCATTCATGTTGCCCACGTTAATATTTCATTCCTTTTTATTGCCAAGTGTTGGATGGATATTCCACAATCTGTTTATCTACTCTGTAGTAGATTGACATTTGAGCTTTTCCCAGTTTTAGCTATTTTGAATAAAGCTTCTAGGGACATTCATGGACAGGTCTTTGTGTGAATGTATGCTTTCATTTCTCTTAGGTAAATATCTAGGAGTGGGGTTACTAGGTCATGGACCCTTGATTCCCGGCTAGCTCAGTCAGTAGAGCATGAAACTCTTAATCTCAGGGCCATGGTTCAAGCCCCACATGAGGCAGGTCTTCTATGGACTTCCCATGTGGCTCAGTGGTAAAGAATCTGCCTGCTGATGCAGGAGAAGTGGGTTCGATACCCAGGCTGGGAAGATCCCCTGGAAAAGGAAATGGCAACCAACTCCAGTATTCTTGCCTGAAAAGTCCCATGGACAGAAGAGCCTGGTGGGCTACAGTCCATAGGATCACAAAGAGCTGGACATGACTGAGCATGCATGTACACAGGGTGGGTGTATGTTTAATTTTGTAAGACACTGCCAAACTGTTTCTAAAGTTCAGTTCAATCGCTCAGTCGTGTCTGACTCTTTGCGACCCCATGGACTGTAGCACACCAGGCTTCCCTGTCCATCACCAACTCCTGGAGCTTGCTCAAACTCATGTCCATCAAGTTGGGGATGCCATCCAACCATCTCATTTTTTGTCATCCCCTTCTCTTCCTGCCTTCAATCTTTCCCAGCATCAGGGGCTTTTCCAATGAGTCAGTTCTTTGCATAAGGTAGCCAAAGTATTGGAGCTTCAGCTTCAGTATCAGTCCTTCCAATGAATATTCAGGACTGATCTCATTTAGGATGGACTGGTTGGATCTCCTTGCTGTCCAAGGGACTCTCAAGAGTCTTCTCCAACACCACAGTTCAAAAGCATCAATTCTTCAGCACCCAGCTTTCTTTGTAATCCAACTCTCACATCCATACATGACTACTGGAAAAAAACCATAGCTTTGACTAAACAGACCTTTGTAAGCAAATAATGTCTCTGCTTTTTAATATGCTGTCTAGGTTGGTCAAAGCTTTTCTTCCAAGGAGCAAGCATTTCTAAAGTGACTGTACAATTTTGCATTCCCTCTAGGAACATAGAAGAGTTCTGGTTGTTTCACATCCTCATCAATGCTTGGCTTTATCAGTCTTTTTACTCAGCTTGTTATAGTGGATGTGCAGTAATATTTCATTGGAGGGTTAATATGCAATTATCTTATAATTAGTGATACTAGCAGTTTTACACATGTTTACTGGTCATCCATATATCTTCTTTTGAAAAGTATCTACTCAAATTGTTTGCCCTTTTTTAAATTTTTTTAGCTATACCGCCCAACTTGCTGATCTTAGTTTCCTGACCAGGGATCGAACCCAGATCTTCATCAGTTCATCAGTGAAAGTGCAGAGTCCTAACCTTTGAACTGCTAGGGAATTCCCACTCTTTTTTTTTTTTTTTTTTACTTGCCACTTTTCTTGTTACTGAGTTATTACTTATTACTGAATTCTCTGTATATTCTCAATACAAATCCTATGTCATAAGTATGTTATGCAAATATTTTTTTTTTCAGTCAGAGACCTGCTTTTTGTTTTCTTAACTGTATCTTTTGAAGAGCAAAAAAGTCTGTTGAAGTCAATTTTATCAACTGATTTGTACCCTCTGTATCTTTGCAACTTATTTGCTTGATGTAAGAGAGATGCTAATTTGATATTTTCTTTTAACTTTGGTTCTCACATTTAGATTTTGAATTCATCTTGAGTTAATTTTTCTACGTGGTTTAAAGTAAGGAACAAGGTTTAATTTTTTTTCATACAGTGATTCAGTGGTCCCAACACCATATGTTGAAAAGTCTATTTTTTCCCAAGTGAATTTTCTTGGCACTTTTGTCAAAAATCAGTTGATGATTCTTAGGACCATAAAACATTTTATATGATACTATAATGTTGGATACCTGTCACACGTTTGTCAAAACCCATAGAATGTACCATACCAAAACTGGAACCCAATGTAAACTATGGACATTGGGAGATAGTGACAAGTCATCATAGGTTCATCAACTGTGATAACACATGTACCACTCTGGTAGGAGCTATTGATAGTAGATTAGGTTGTGAGCTTGTAGGAGTAAGAGTAGGAAGTATATGGGAACTCCTTTTACTGTCCGTTCATTTTTTCTGTGAACATGAAACTTCTCTAAAAAAATAAATTCTACTTAAAAAAATAAATAAATAAAGTCAATTTTTAAAACAACTGACTGTATAAGTGTGGCTCTTCTTCTGACTGACTAGCCTGTTCCACTGATGTATCTTGCCAGGTCTTAGTTGGGGCATGTGGGATCTAGTTCTCGGACCAGGAATCAAACCTGGGTCTCCTACACTGGAAGGTCTACATAGTTTCTTAGCCACTGGACCACCAGGGAAGTCCTCCACTGATGTGTCTGGATCATTATAAATAATGGTAAGTTTTAAAATCAGGTAACATAAGTGATCCAACTTTGTCCTTTTTTTTTAATTTTTATTTTTACTTTATTTTGCTTTACAATACTGTATTGGTTTTGCCATACACTGACATGAATCAGCCACGGGGGTACATGAGTTCCCAATTCTGAACCCCCCTCCCAACTCCCACCCCATATCATCTCTCTGGATCATCCCCGTGCACCAGCCTTAAGCCTCCTGTATCCTGTATCGAACATAGGCTGGCGATTCATTTCTTACCTGAAAGTGTACATGTTTCAATGCTATTCTCCCAAATCATCCCATCCCCTCCCTCTTCCAGAGTCTAAAAGTCCATTCTATACATCTGTGTCTCTTTTGCTGTCTTGCATAGAGGGTTATCATTACCATCTTTCTAAATTCCATATATATGTGTTAGTATACTGTATTGGTGTTTTTCTTTCTGGCTTACTTCACTCTGTATAATAGGCTCCAGTTTCATCCACCTCATTAGAACTGATTCAAATGTATTCTCTTTAATGGCTGAGTAATACTCCATTGTGTAAATGTACCACAGCTTTCTTATCCATTCATCTGCTGATGGACATCTAGGTTGTTTCCATGTCTTGGCTATTATAAACAGCGCTGCGATGAACATTGGGGTACGCGTGTCTCTTTCAATTCTGGTTTCCTCAGTGTGTATGCCCAGCAGTGGGATTGCTGGGTCATAAGGCAGTTCTATTTCCAGTTTTTTAAGGAATCTCCACACTGTTCTCCATAGTGGCTGTACTAGTTTGCATTCCCACCAACAGTGTAAGAGGGTTCCCTTTTCTCCACACCCTCTCCAGCATTTATTGCTTGTAGACTTTTGGATCGCTGCCATTCTGACTGGTGTGAAATGGTACCTCACTGTGGTTTTGATTTGCATTTGTCTGATAATGAGTGATGTTGAGTATCTTTTCATGTGTTTGTTAGCCATCCGTATGTCTTCTTTGGAGAAATGTCTATTTAGTTCTTTGGCCCATTTTTTGATTGGGTCGTTTATTTTTCTGGAATTGAGCTGTATAAGTTGCTTGTATATTTTTGAGATTAGTTGTTTGTCAGTTGCTTCATTTGCTATTATTTTCTCCCATTCAGAGGGCTGTCTTTTCACCTTGCTTATAGTTTCCTTTGTTGTGCAGAAGCTTTTAATTTTAATTAGATCCCATTTGTTTATATTTGCTTTTATTTCCAGTATTCTGGGAGGCGGATCATTGAGGATCCTGCTGTGATTTATGTCGGAGAGTGTTTTGCCTATGTTCTCCTCTAGGAGTTTTATAGTTTCTGGTCTTACATTTAGATCTTTAATCCATTTTGAGTTTATTTTTGTGTGTGGTGTTAGAAAGTGATCTAGTTTCATTCTTTTACAAGTGGTTGACCAGTTTTCCCAGCACCACTTGTTAAAGAGATTGTCTTTACTCCATTGTATATTCTTGCCTCCTTTGTCAAAGATAAGGTGTCCATATGTGTGTGGATTTATCTCTGGGCTTTCTATTTTGTTCCATTGATCTATATTTCTGTCTTTGTGCCAGTACCACACTGTCTTGATGACTGTGGCTTTGTAGTAGAGCCTGAAGTCAGGTAAGTTGATTCCTCCAGTTCCATTCTTCTTTCTCAAAATTGCTTTGGCTATTCGAGGTTTTTTGTATTTCCATACAAATCTTGAAATTATTTGTTCTAGTTCTGTGAAAAATACCGCTGGTAGCTTGATAGGGATTGCATTGAATCTGTAGATTGCTTTGGGTAATATATTCATTTTCACTATATTGATTCTTCCAATCCATGAACATGGTATATTTCTCCATCTATTAGTGTCCTCTTTGATTTCTTTCATCAGTGTTTTATAGTTTTCTATATATAAGTCTTTAGTTTCTTTAGGTAGATATATTCCTAAGTATTTTATTCTTTTCGTTGCAATGGTGAATGGAATTGTTTCCTTAATTTCGTTTTCTACTTTCTCATTATTAGTGTATAGGAATGCAAGGGATTTCTGTGTGTTGATTTTATATCCTGCAACTTTACTATATTCATTGATTAGCTCTAGTAATTTTCTGGTGGAGTCTTTAGGGTTTTCTATGTAGAGGATCATGTCATCTGCAAACAGTGAGAGTTTTACTTCTTCTTTTCCAATTTGGATTCCTTTTATTTCTTTTTCTGCTCTGATTGCTGTGGCCAAAACTTCCAGAACTATGTTGAATAGTAGCGGTGAAAGTGGACATCCTTGTCTTGTTCCTGACTTTAGGGGAAATGCTTTCAATTTTTCACCATTGAGGATAATGTTTGCTGTGGGTTTGTCATATATAGCTTTTATTATGTTGAGGTATGTTCCTTCTATTCCTGCTTTCTGGAGAGTTTTTATCATAAATGGATGTTGAATTTTATCAAAGGCCTTCTCTGCATCTATTGAGATAATCATATGGCATTTATTTTTCAATTTGTTAATGTGGTGAATTACATTGATTGATTTGCGAATATTGAAGAATCCTTGCATTCCTGGGATAAAGCCTACTTGGTCATGGTGTATGATCTTTTTAATGTGTTGTTGGATTCTGATTGCTAGAATTTTGTTGAGGATTTTTGCATCTATGTTCATCAGTGATATTGGCCTGTAGTTTTCTTTTTTTGTGGCATCTTTGTCAGGTTTTGGTATTAGGGTGATGGTGGCCTCATAGAATGAGTTTGGAAGTTTACCTTCCTCTGCAATTTTCTGGAAGAGTTTGAGTAGGATAGGTGTTAGCTCTTCTCTAAATTTTTGGTAGAATTCAGCTGTAAAGCCGCCTGGACCTGGGCTTTTGTTTGCTGGAAGATTTCTGATTACAGTTTCAATTTCTGTGCTTGTGATGGGTCTGTTAAGATTTTCTATTTCTTCCTGGTTCAGTTTTGGAAAGTTGTACTTTTCTAAGAATTTGTCCATTTCTTCCACGTTGTCCATTTTATTGGCATATAATTGCTGATAGTAGTCTCTTATGATCCTTTGTATTTCTGTGTTGTCTGTTGTGATCTCTCCATTTTCATTTCTAATTTTATTGATTTGATTTTTCTCCCTTTGTTTCTTGATTAGTCTGGCTAATGGTTTGTCAATTTGTCCTTCTTTTTTGAAATTAATTTGGCTATTCTCTGTATTTTGTCTTTTCATACAAATTTTAGCGTCAGTTTCTTAAAAAATGCCTATTGGGAATTTTATCAAGATTGCATTGAATCTATAGGTCAGTTTGGAGAGAACTGCTATCTTACTTATGCTGACTTTTCCAAACCATTAACAGGGAATCCATTTAATTAAGTCTTCCTGGGCTTCCCTGATAGCTCAATGGGTAAAGAATCCATCTGCAATGCAGGAGACCCCAGTTCAATTCCTGGGTTGGGAAGATCCCTTGGAGAAGAGATAAGCTACCCACTCCAGTATTCTTGGGCTTCCCTTGTGGCTCAGCTGGTAAGGAATCTGCCTGCAATGTGGGAGACCTGGGTTCAATCCCTGGGTTGGGAAGATCCCCTGGAGAAGGGAAAGGCTACTCGCTCTAGTATTCTGGCCTGGAGAATTGGCCAAGAATTGGACAAGAGTCACAAAGTGTTGGACACAATTTAGCCACTCTCACTTCACTTCACTTTGCAATGTTTTCTAGTTTTCAGTGTACAGATCTTGCACATCTTTTATTTAATCTATACCCAAGTATTTTTATGCTATTGAAAAATGAAGATTTTTTTAAAATGTGTTTTCTAAGTGTTCATTACTAGTATCTATGAATAAGATCAATTTCTGTGTATTGATCTTATATTCTGAAACCTTGCTAAATTTACTTATTAGCTCTAGTAGCTCTTTTGAAGAATCTTTAGGATTTTCCTCGAACACAATCATGTTATGTTCAAAAAAGATAGTTTTACTTCTTCCTTTCCAGTGTTTATGCATCTTATCCCTTATTTTATTTACATTCTTTTTATTTACAACCTCTGGCACAATGTTGAACAGATGTGGTTTGGACAGACATCTTTGCCTTGTTGCTAATCCAAGGCAGAAGTCATGGGGCCTTTCACCTTAGAGTAAAATGTAGGTTTTTAGAAAAAGCCCCTAACCAGATTGAGGAAGCTCCCTTCTTAGTTTGCTGAGTGTTTCATGAGTGCCTCATTTTGACAAATGTTTTGCTGCAACTATTGAAACGATCATATTGTTTTCCTCTTTTATTCTATAATTTGTTGAGAAACACTGATTAGTTTTCAAGTGTTGAGCCAATCTTGCATTCCTGGAGTAAACTTCCATAAGAAGAAAGACTGAAAAGTGCCGTTCTCATCACATCATATCAAACAAAGGTGCATGTCCACATTGTTTGTCAAGGTTCTCCACTGTAAAATTACTCCTCATCCTCCCCAACCCCTTTCCATATTTTGCTCTTTGGAGTTACAAGTTACTCCCTGGCACAAGGTGTTCAAGGTTCATTTCAGATAGTCCCTGTCTCAGTCCTAGAATTATCACCACTTTAGCCAGTCCCACAAATTTTGATGTGGTTTATTCTCATTATCACTTAATTCAAAATCTCTTCCAATTTCCATTATGATTTCATCTTTGATTGATAGACTATTTAGAAGTATGTTACTCAGTTGCCAAATATATGGAAAATTTCCTGGATATCATCTTAATTTGTAATTTAATTCCACCACAGAGAATACATTCTCTCTAATGTCAATCTTTTTAAATTTAAGACTTGTTTTTAATGGCCCAGCTGATGAGCTGTCCTGGTAAACACACTTTTCACGTGCCCTTGAAAAAAAGTATTCTGTCATTGTTGGGTGTTCTAGTCTATAGTTCAGTTCAGTTCAGTTCAGTTCAGTCGTGTCCAACTCTTTGCAACCCCATGAACTGCAGCCTGCCAGGCCTCCCTGTCCATCACCAACTCCCAGAGTTCACTCAGACTCACATCCATCGAGTCAGTGATGCCATCCAGCCATCTCATCTTCTGTCGTCCCCTTCTCCTCCTGCCCCCAATCCCTCCTAGCATCAGAGTCTTTTCCAATGAGTCAACTCTTCACATGAGGTGGCCAATGTATTGGAGTTTCAGCTTTAGCATCAGTCCTTCCAATGAACACCCAGGACTGATCTCCTTTAGGATGGACTGGTTGGATCTCCTTGCAGTCCAAGAAACTCTCAAGAGTCTTCTCCAACACCACAGTTCAAAAGCATCAATTCTCCTGCACTCAGCTTTCTTCACAGTCCAACTCTCACATCCATACAGGACCACTGGAAAAACCATAGCCTTGATTAGATGGACTTTTGTTGGCAAAGCAATGTCTCTGCTTTTTAATATGCTATCTAGGTTAGTCGTAACTTCCCTTCCAAGGAGTACGCGTCTTTTAATTTCATGGCTGCAATCACCATCTGCAGTTATTTTGGAGCCCAAAAAATAAAGTCTGACACTGTTTCCACTGTTTCCCCATCTATGTCCC
>SJYX01023213.1:55773-105611 GCA_006410675.1 Oreotragus oreotragus
GATCCCTGGGTTGGGAAGACCCCCTGGAGAAGGAAATGGCAATCCACTCCAGGACTATTGCCTGGAAAATCCCATGGACAGAAGAGCCTAGTAGGCTCTTGGGGTCTCAAAGAGTCGGACACGACTGAGCGACTTCACTTCACACTTCACTTCTTTGGCATACTATGCACTATATCTATTTATTCTTTTTCACTGTTTCCCCCCCTTTAGAATGTAAGCTTCAGTGGGGGAGGGGATTTCTATCTATTTGTTTACCACCCCCATAGAGATAGTAACTCCTGACATACAGTAAGCACTCAGTATGTACCGGCTGTATCAGTGAGTGAATAAAATGTAGGTCTTAGGCAGCTTGGGTTGCCATAACAAATACCATAGACCGGGTGGCTTAAATGATAGAGATTTACTTCTTCCGGTTCTGAAAGTTGGGAAGTCCAAGCTCGGGATCTGGCAAGGTTTGACTTCTGGTGAGGGCTCTTGTCTGCCGGCAGCTGCTTCTCACTGTGTCCTTGCGTGGCCTTGACTCAATGTATGTGCATGGAGATATCGCTTTCTCTCTGCCTCTCTCTTTCCTTAAAAGGCCACCAATTCTATGGGATTAGAACCCCACCCTTATGAGCTCAGTTAACCTTAATTACCTCCTTAAAAGCCCTGCCTCCAAATACAGCCACATTAAGGGTTGGGGCTTCAACATATGATTTGGGGGGGACACAATTTCAGCCATAGAAGTAGGACATGGGGGTACCTTACTCAAACCATTCATACATGTAAGGAAACCGTGGCCCTGAAACACTGAGGCAAGATCTTGCCCATTCACCTGTGGGCAAGCCCTCACATAAAGGCTATCAGTGGCACCTAGGGATCGATGTGGCCTCCCTCCAAAAAGCATCCTTGCATCTAGCAGCTCAGTCCTCCTTCCTCAATGGACCCTCATCTCCAAACTTCAGGGCCGAACACCCTCCTTGCAGTCTATACTGTGCAAGATGGCCACAGTGGTCAGTTTTCATCCACTGGAGGAATTGCCCTCTTTCCAGGAACCCATCCATCAATCTGTCCTTACTGAGTCCAGCTCAGACTGCAACCAGCGGGCTCTCTCAGTGATGACAGCAAGCTGGTAAGACAGAGCTAATTTAGAGAGAAATGAAGTGCTACCAGCGTGTGAGGGGCCGACTCCAGGATGTCAAGAGTTCCAAGAAGAGAGAAATCAGAGTGAGTGGCAGAGGGCCTCCCTGGTGGCTCAGTGGTGAAGGATCCGCCTGCCAAAGCAAGAGACGCAGGTTCGATCCCTGGTCCGGGAAGATCCCACACGCCTCAGGGCAATTAAGCTTGTGCACAGCAACTATTGAACTTATGCTCTAGAGCCCAGGAGCTCCAGCTATGAAAGCCCGTGCACTCTAGAGCCGGTGCCTGGCAACAAGAGAAGCCCTCGCAAGGAGAAGCCTGTGCCCAGGAACTAAAGGGTAGCCCCTGCCCACCGCAGCTAGAGAAAAGCCCACACAGCAAGAGGGCCCAGGACAACCAAACATCACATCTGATTAATTAAGAAAAGAGTGGCAGAGAGCCTCTGGGAAGCTGTGGGACTTGAGTCAGGTCTGGAAAGATGCACGGGACCCAGACAAGCAGAGGGAAGAGGGGTGACGCGGTGGATGATGGAAGGGTCGGGATGGTGACTCTACATTATGAACCAAGGACCAAGTAGGGTTGGAAGGGGGATGAGGGGGATGAATAGCACTGTTGAGGATGGGGGAGAATAGCCCTGGGAAAGACAAACTGTTTGGCCAAGTTAAATTATTTTGTTCTTTCTTCCTTCCTTCTCCCCACCTGGATCCGAGAGGGCCAGAGCTTGCCTAACAGGGTTCATAAGGAGCCTCCCAAGAACGTTCATCAACAGCAGTTCTTTTCTTTTTTCCATCAGCACAGGCAGCTCCTCGGATTTCTTTGCTGTTCTTCTTACCCAGAATTTGTCCTCCACCAGCAGCCAGACTGGGGGGTTGGGGAGCTGCAGCTTGCTCTCCAGAGCAGAGTCCAAGTTCCCTGGGGTCTGAGGTACAGTAGGGTAAAGGGTTTGGCCAGTAGGTCCCTTCCTTCTTGGATTTGACAAGAAGTGGGCAGGTCCGGGGCAGCTGTGCTGAGTATTTATGTTACGCAAAAGGCCGACTCAGCCCTCCTTCCTGCCAAGGTCAGCAAGCTGCATTCCGGGCGGTTTGGGTGTGTGGGTGTCTTCAGAGTGAGCTGGAACATGGGCCAGGAGCCCAGGCCTTCACCGGTGCAGCCGCATGGAACCCGGGGGGCTTCTGTGCCCACCGGGCACCACCAGGAATCCCTTGGATCGTTTTCTTCACCCCAGACCTTCCACCCTTTCTTCTCTGAGCTTCTCTGTTCACCAGTGAGTGGGACCAGGGGTGGGGCATGGAAACGGGGACCTGGCCTCACTTGGGGTGGTGGGGGGTGCAGAGAAGAGACCCCGGAGAGGCTGCGGGGAGGGTGTGGTGTGTGAGGGAGGGCAGAGCCACAGCAGTGATGCACTTGCCTGCACAACTTCAGTAAAAGTTCAAGGGGTATGTTGTCTCCCTACCGCCCATGACCATCACCAGCCACAACCACACACATTCTCAGGTCGGACTGCCGGCCTTGGACTAAAGCGGCCATCATTTAAAGGGAACAATCAGTAGCCCCAGGACGGTCTGAATGTTAACTATGGCAGGGGAGCAGGGGCACGCCCACCCTTCACTTTAGAAATTACCAGAATGCGGAACCTCCCTGGTGGTTCAGCGGTTAAGAATCCACCTTGCCAATGCACAGGACACGGGGCAGGTTCGATCCCTGGTCCCGGAAGATCCCACATGCCACCGGGCAGCTGAACCCGGGCGCCACAACTACTGAGGCCGTGAGCTCTAGAGTCCGAGAGCCACAAGAGCAGCCACCCCAGGAAGGCCGCTCGCCACGACTAGAGAACAGCCCCCGCACACGGCAACTAGAGAAAGACCACACACTGCAACGAAGACCCGGCTCAGCCAAATTCATTGATTAATTAATTAAAAAAAAAAAGAAATTAACAGAATGAGATTAGTTTGGGAATTAAGGACTTCTAATGTGCAGATAACCTCCAATTTTATTTAAAATGTGCAAGGCAGCTCTTTCCCTGTCCCTCAGGCTTCCTCTCTCCTACACAAACCCTACCAGTCCCTCAAGGTTCGGCTCTGGGTCAAAGCTCTCTAGAAAGCCCTTCATCCCTCATCTGTCTCCCATAGATCTATCTCCCAGGGACCCTGATGTTTGTAACCCGTCTAAAGAAACCCCTGCCCGTTGAGCCCTGGGAGAAGCCAGGATGGGGTTATTCTATCTCCTTGAAATTTCCTGGGTCCTTGAAGACTGAACCCACGCAGTTCATCATCAAGGCAAGAGACAAAGGTGACAAATACAAAAGAAGGGCGGCTGGCAAGAGAAACACCAGGATGTGAGAGAGGCCACTGAGTGTGTTTTCTCCAGAGATGCGTTCGAATCAGTCAGGGTGGGCCCCCAGCATCAGTACTGGGCTCCACACCCCCACCCTATCCGCATCCACTGAGGAGACAAGCAGGGAACTCTCGAGCCCCCAGCTCTGCAGATGGCATTCAATATGACCAGCCCAGTGGGGCCTGAAAGGCAGAGTCTGGTGGGGAACTCTCTGTAAGCGAGACCCAGGAGCCCCAGTTTAATTAGAATTCCTGCCCAGGATGAAGGCTTATGGCTGCCAGCCCAAGCCTTGAGCCATTGGTCATGCCCCATAAAGGCCACACACGAGTCCTGGATCCAGGGCGGGCTGGCTCCCCTGGCGGGGGTGGCCTCAAAAGTGGTCCCCACCAGCAAACCCGGGCTTCCCAGGACTCCATCAGAAGGTCCCCTCTCAGGACGTCACATGTGTCAAGACACCCGAGGAGGACTTGGACCTCTCTTCCGGGCCACTCAGGGTTGGGGGAGTCTCTGTTCTCTCCCCGAAGTTCCAAGAAACCACTCCTGTCCCCAGCATGCCCCTATGTCTGCCTTTGATCCCAGCTGTGGGGACTGCCGTTCAAAGCCCCACATGTCCGAGACGGCTGCGGGGTTGGCAGGAGGACCAAGGCAACCTGCGCCAGGAGGGTGAGTATTTCGAGAAGATTTACATCAAACACACACTTTTAAAACTGTGAAATATGCTATAAACTTCATACCAGGTTTGCTAATGACGGAGTTGGTGTGGGCTGGCAGCTGCTGGCTCTACAGGGCTCCCAGCGTCTCCAGCAGAGACCATGAACTTGGGCGTGCAGCCAGCGTGGGGACCGGCGGAGGCTCCGCCCACCTCCATCCTCCTGGTAGCCTGGCCCCCAAACTAGAGGGCCCACCAGTCTGCAAAGTGTGATCCTGAAGGGTCCAGATCCCACCCACGACCCACATTCTTGAGGCTGCTTCAGACTCCTCCTTTAATAAAGCTTTGGTTTAACACTAGCAGGGTTTCCCATGAAGAGGTATCCCTTTAAGAGGTTTTCAGTCATTTACACTTTAGTGCGAATGAAGGCCCTGGGGGAGGTGGACGCTGGCAACCCACTCCAGTATTCCTGCCTGGAGAATCCCAGGAACAGAGGAGCCTGGTGGCCTGCAGTCCATGGGGTCGCAAAGAGTCAGACAAGACTGAAGGGGCTTAGTAGGCATGCCTGTGAATGAAGGATCTGAGACCAGATTAATTTAGAAAATTAGGAAGTGGGGGCTCAGGGTACCAGGGTTCTGAGGGGAAGGGAAGTAAGTACTCGACAAAGTAATTTTAAGTCTAGGCAAGTTCTGCTCCTTCATGGATGACTCTGAGGTTGAGGCTGTTATTGAGGCCAGATCGCAGAGGCTCAAATCCTAGAGTTGCCACGTCTTAGCCATTAACTGGGTGCCTGTTTGCTCAGCTGTAAAAGGAAACTCTTAGCAGCATCCTCTAATGTTGTGAGGATTTAGTAAGTCAGTGCACGTGCGAAGCATCTTGAGAACAGAGTCTGGCACAGAAGCCGTAAGTAGGCACCACATAAGTGCTGCTATTATTATCTATAAAATTCAGGACCGAGACAAGATTGTCTTGGCCTCCTGTTGTCAAGCGTGTGGAGCTCCTGATGGCAGTCTTTGAGAATGCTCTCCTGTTTGGAAAGTATCTCTTTGCTCCCCTAAGAAAGGCTCCTGGAATGGCAGGAAAGAAGTTCAAAGAAACCCCTGCAGAGGCTACTCAGTGGCCCCAAACCCTCCATCCCTCTTCCTGCAAAGTCCCACTCCGGGTTATTACCAACCTTTCTGCCTTGCATGCAAATGCAGTGCTATGCTAATAAATCAATTCCCAGCCATTAGGAACCTGTAATAATCCCTTTCACTCAGCCTTTCAAGCCTGTTTTCCCCAGTGCCCAATTAACTAATAGCTGGGACTTGGAGCTCCTTTGTCCTGGGTGACTCCTCACGGAATCCCTCCCCCTAGAGTGCTCCCCTGGTCTCCCTGTCAGAACCTGCCTCACAGGGCCAGCCAGGAGATGATTGAGCAATTAGAATGTGGAAAGATGGGGGCTCTATGCTAATGGAGATGAGAGATAAATAAAAACATTTAATTTAATTAACCAAGCAATCAATTATGACTTGAATGCTATGTCCTCCCTGTAAGGTCCTATCTTAATGTTTCCACTTTAAAAAGTCAATAAATCATCATGTTAATCTATGAGTCTCTCAGTTTGCTCCCTCTCCCCACTTACATATTTGCAAAATAATCATATTCTTCAAGACCGAGTTCTAACTCATTCGGACTCATCTGTCCTACTGAGTGCCAGGCCCTGAGCTACAAATAGGAACTGAGAGCAGTGGTCTCCTAAAGGGCTACATACGCCCTGGGGAAGAGCACCAGGTGAGTTAGGGGTTTGGTAAGAAAATACTGGAAGTTCCATTTCTATTTTTTAAAATATTTACTTGGCTGTGCTGGGTCTTAGTTGCAGCTTGTGGAATCTAGTTTCCTGACCAGGGATTCAACCTGTGCCCCCTCCATAGGGAGGGCAGAATCTTAGCCACTGGACCACCAGAGAAGTCTCCATTTCTATTTATTTATTTTTAATCATGCCCTCTGTTAATCTCTATTCTTGTGTTTTCTTTATGATGACTGTAATATATGAATGGGCTTCCCAGGTGGCTCAGTGGTAAAAAATTTGCCTGCAATGCAGGAGACACAGGTTCAGTCCCTGGATCAAGAAAATCCCCTGGAGAAGAAAACAGTGACCCGTTCCCATATTCTTGCCTGAGAAATCTCATGGACAGAGGAGCCTGGTGGGCTACAGTCTGTAGGATCTCAAGGAGTTGGACATGACTTAGCCACAAAAGCAACAACAATGTATGAATACAGAAGTACACGGGTGTCATTTTTTAAATATCGAGGGTACATAGCTTAAAATGTTTAATACGTGGGGTACCCAATCAAAAAAGTTTAGAGATGACATGGATAGACCAGTGGTTCTCCAAGAGGAAAGTGGGAAGCGGGTGAGAGATTAGAATGCTCTGGAGAGAACCTTTTCAAGATAGACTCGCCCATCCCCCTCCCAGAAACCGTAGGAGTCACAGGAGAACAGGTGGAAATTGCTTGTCATGTTTTAAATCTCCAGGCGGTTTATACTGATCCTCCACCCTCTCTAGTCCCTGGTGAGACCCGCCCAACCACTGACTTCTGGGAAGCTCTCTTCCATCCCCTCCCCAGCCTGCACTGGACCATCCTGGGGTCTCCAGGTCTGAGGGCGGGCCTATTGTCAGCTCCTGCAGATGTGCGGGTTTCTACCTGGTGCCTCTTTCCAGAAGGTGTGAGAAGGGGAAGACCAGCGTGCTGGCCTCCACACATCACCCTCAGTGAAAGGCATTAAACACACACGTCATGGGGCAGGACTTCCCAGGTGGCTCTAGTGGTAAAGAACCCACCTGACAATGCAGGAGACGAGGGTTCGAGCCCCGGGTCGGGAAGATTCCCTGGAGGTGGGCATGGCAACCCTCTCCAGTGTTCCTGCCTGGAGAATCCCGTGGACAGGGGAGCCTGGCAGGCTACAGTCCATAGGCTTGCAAAGAGTGTGACATGACTGCAGCAACTGAGCACACACACCTGGGGCCGAGCTGGAGGGGGTTTCCAGGGCTTGGTCCCCTGCAGCGTCCCGGAGGACCCACCCCTCCAGACAGAACAGAGTCCAGGTTACTCAACACGCAGCCTCACCACCCTTGCTGCAGACCTTTACCACCCTTGCTGCAGACCTTTCCTCCGAACCTTCAGCATCCACTGCCTTCCTGTTGCCTCTCTTGTCCCCGAGGAATTTACACTGAGTAAAAGGCCTGTCCAGAGGGCTGATTTAGGAAGGGAAGACGCTGGGGACAGACAGACGCATGGCTGCGAAGCAAGCCCTCCAGCCAGACCTCTCAGTTAAGAGGTTGCTCCGCCCACACCTGCGCTGGGGTGGTGGTGCTAAGAGGTTCTGACCCAGGCTGGCGGGATCCGGACGCCAGGTCCAGGGGTGCCCACCCACCGGCCTGCTGGCAACCCTGGAGATGGCCAGACATGAAGAATTCGGCCCATCTGACTCCATGCGTGTTGAAGACAAGAAAGAGAACATGGAAAGCTGGTCAGAAATGAGACGCACGGGGAGAAGGCGGTGCCGGGCAGGGTAGACCCTGTGGCCAGAGCCGGCCCAGTGGGCAGCCCGTTCCGAAGCCGCCTCGGCAGGCCGCCACTCCTGATTCTAAGACAGTGCTGCCCCTCGTTCTCCAGGTGGTCTGGGGGCATCAGGTCCCTGCAGATGCCAGAGCCAAGGGAAGCCAAACCTTGGGTAATTGTCCGCTTCCCAGGCAGAGCCTCCACATATGTGGGCAGGGGCGGGCACACACATGGGCGAGGCCATCCCGTGTGCCCCTGTCTCCACACCCACCTCCGTTTCAGGCTGAAAGGACNCTGCAGATGCCAGAGCCAAGGGAAGCCAAACCTTGGGTAATTGTCCGCTTCCCAGGCAGAGCCTCCACATATGTGGGCAGGGGCGGGCACACACATGGGCGAGGCCATCCCGTGTGCCCCTGTCTCCACACCCACCTCCGTTTCAGGCTGAAAGGACCTTTCCCCTCCCAGGTCAGCCCTGGGGGCTCGCAGCAGCAGGGTTCCCCCGCTGCAAATATTGACTGGGAAGGAGACTGGAATGAGGCTCGCATTTCGCCTCCTGGGGTTGGCCGAGACCCGGCCCTCCCTGGAGGTAGCCCAAAGGTGAGATGAGTTTCTTTCCGCGGCATCTTGAGACCTTGGGGACTTGTCTCTCCTTCACGCAGTCTCTTCTAGAAGGACATTCGTCCTGTTGGGTTAGAGGTCCCCCTGCCCCCGTCATCTGCCCTCTCGCCAGAGGATCGGGAGCGGGCAGCCACACGTCATAGCCGGTTCAGGCTCCTAACCCTAACCCTAACCTCCTCTGGTGAAGCAGAAGTAAAGTGAAGTCGCTCAGTCGTGTCCGACTCTGCTTCTTTGCGACCCCATGGGCTGCAGCCTACCAGGCTCCTCCGTCCATGGGATTCTCCAGGCAAGAGTTCTGGAGTGGGGTGCTATTTCCTTTCCAGGGGATCTTCCTGACCCAGGGATCGAACCGCGGTCTCCTGCATTGTAGGCAGATGCTTTACCGTCTGAGCCACCGGGGAAGTCGAAGGTCTGCTCTGAAGAGGGAACGAGGGGATGAATGGGGCTGTGTTGTTGCCCAGGATAACAGCCAGGACCCAAGGTGAGGGCAAGAAAAGCCAGCCACAGTCAGACATAAGAGGTCATAGGAGGAGGGCCTGAGGACAGGGGCACCGAACTGAAGGACACTGCAGTGAACAGAAGGGTGCTTCTGTGCCCTGAAGAGGACAGAGGGGAACTCCAAGAGAACCACTTGGAGATGGTGGTTAGATTAGAGATGCCCAAAAGAAGAAAGACTGGCGTCTCATCCTCCCGCTGGCCAGTGACAGAGCTGGAGAACTGATAGGAGTGGGGGGTGATGAGAAACTCTTCAGAGAATGTTCTGGAAGCCTAAACGCAGGGTGCAGTGGCATTTTGGCCCCCCTCCTCCATCCATGGGACCAAAGAGAAGGTGCTTGGTATGTGTTCCTTTACATTTGTGCGCAGAGGTACTAGCTCAGGTCCCAGGACTGCCGTTACAAAGAACCACAAACAGGGCAGCATGGAACAGCAGATATTCATTGTCTCTTGGTTCTGGAGATCGGAAGTCTGAAATCAAGGTGTGGGCAGCACCGTGCTCCCGCTGAAACCTGCAGGGGAGAATCCCTCCTTGCCTCGCCCTGGCTTCTTTTCATTTGCCAGCAAGCCTTTGAGTTCCTTGGCTTATAGCTGCAACACTTGCATCTCTGCCTCCGTCATCTACGGTGCCCTCCCTGTGTGTGTGTGCCTTCATCTAGTCTGCTTACAAGGACATCAGTCATCAGATTAGGGGTCCACCAACCTCCAGACCTCTTCTTAACCAATTATATCCGCAATGACCCTGTTTCCAAATATGGAACATTCTGGGGTACTAGAGTTTAAGACTCAACATATCTTTCTTGAGGGGGACACAATTTCACCACCAACTGTTACTGTTATGAACCGTTTCTAGACCAGAGATTTCTGAAGGTGGGAGGCTCACTGGATTGGCCAGCTGAATGAGAAGGCTCTATATAAGAGCATAGAAGAGTGGCCCCCAAACTTTTTGGCATCAGGGACTGATTTCACAGAAGACAATTTTTCCACAGACCAGGGATGGGGATGGTTTCAGGATGATTCAAGTGCATTACGTTTATCGTGTGGTTTATTTCCATTATTATTACATCAGCTCCATCTCAGACCATCAAGCACTAGATCCCAGAGGGAGGATCACTGGCATCAGTTCAGTTCAGTTCAGTCGCTCAGTTGTGTCCAACTCTGTGACCCTATGGACTGCAGCACGCCAGGCCTCCCTGTCCATCACCAACTCCTGGAGCTTGCTCAGACTCATGTCCATAGAGTCAGGGAGTCAGCCATCCAACCATCTCATCCTCTGTCATCTACTTCTCCTCCTGCCTTCAGTCTTTCCCAGGATCCGGGTCTTTTCTAATGAGTCCACTGTTTGCATCAAGTGGCCAAAGTTTTGGAGTTTCAGCTTCAGCATCAGTCCTTCCAATGAATATTCAGGACTGATATCCTTTAGGATGGGCTGGTTGGATCTCCTTGCTGTCCAAGGGACTCTCAGGAGTCTTCTCCAAACCACAGTTGAAAAGCATCAATTCTTTGGCGCTCAGTTTTC
This sequence comes from Oreotragus oreotragus, assembly GCA_006410675.1. NCBI lineage: Eukaryota > Metazoa > Chordata > Mammalia > Artiodactyla > Bovidae > Oreotragus > Oreotragus oreotragus. The sequence continues at coordinate 66,054 of SJYX01023213.1, forward strand.
TTTATGGTCCAACTCTCACATCCATACATGACTACTGGAAAAACTGCTGCTGCTGCTGCTGCTGCTAAGTCACTTCAGTCATGTCCGACTCTGTGTGACCCCATAGACGGCAGCCCACCAGGCTCCCCCATCCCTGGGATTCGCCAGGCAAGAATACTGGAGTGGGTTGCCATTTCCTTCTCCAATGCATGAAAGAGAAAAGTGAAAGTGAAGTCGCTCAGTCTGTCCGACTGTTAGCGACCCCATGGACTGCAGCCCACCAGGCTACTCCGTCCATTGGATTTTCCAGGCAAGAGTACTGGGGTGGGACGCCATTGCCTTCCCCGACTGGAAAAACTAGACAGATCTTTTTCAGTAAAGTAATGTCTCTGCTTTTTAATATACTGTCTAGGTTTGTCATTGCGTTTCTTCCAAAGAGCGAGTGTCTTAAAATTTCATTGCTGCAGTCACCATCTGCAGCGATTTTGGAGCCCAAGAAAATAAAGTCTCTCACTATTTCCATTGTTTCCCCATCTATTTGCCATGAAGTGATGGGACTGGGTGCCATGATCTTTGTTTTTTGAATGTTGAGTTTTAAGACAGCTTTTTCACTCTCCTCTTTCACTTTCAAGAGGCTCTTTAGTTCTTCTTTGCCTTCTGCCATAAGGGTGGTGTCATCTGCGTATCTGAGGTTATTGATATTTCTCCCTGCAATCTTGATTCCAGCTTGTGCTTCATCCAGTCTGGCATTTCCCATGATGTACTCTGCATATAAGTTATATAAGCAGGGCGACAATATACAGCCTTGACAAACTCCTTTCCCAGTTTGGAACCAGTCTGTTGTTTCATGTCTGCTTCTAGCCTTTGCTTCTTGACCTGCATACAGATTTCTCAGGAGAAACGGCATGAGCTATGCCCCTGGCATATAGCACCTAAAAGGAAGGCAGGTAACACCCATCCATTCCAGTGCTCAGTGATTGCCAGAGGATACAGTGACAACCCCAGGGACTCCTGTGGTTGGGCGTCAAGGAGTCTGTGGTCAGCAGGCAGGCCCCAGGGCAAAGCTGAACATCACCCCTAGGAAAGCCAGTCTGGAACCTCCCCACTTGACACGGGGTTGGTCAGATCAGGAAACCTCTGCCCCCTCCACCCTTCCTTCCTGCCCCTCAGCCCCTTCTAGGAGAGAAAAAAGGAGAAAGGGTCTCAGAAATGCATTACACCCTCTTCCTGCTCTCTAAGCAGTCGTGAGCCAATACTCTGGCCAGCCCAGGAGGAAGAAGGGGACAGTATTATACTGTTCTTAAGACTGAAGTCTTAAATGCTGGAAAGAGACAGGGCAAATGAGTCAAAGTGACAGGAAAGTCAGCACCCAGCCAAGAAGTTATTAAGGAGTGCACTCGCCAGTGGGGTGGAACAGCTACACTTGTAAATAAAGATAGTGATTGGGAAAAAATCATGCCATTTCAAGATCATACTCCAACCAATTGAGATTCCTCCATCTGCTAGCTGCAGTGAGTGTCTCTGAAACTGATTTATGAAAGTATCACATACAGGCTGCTGCCCTCGCCAAATAGACGGTGCCCTTCATCATGCGCTTGGGTCCTGAACTCAGACAGCCGTCTTCCTGTAACTGAGGAAGACGTCTTCCTGCCAGGTAAGAAAAGGTCCCAGCCCTCAGCACTCCAACACAAGACACCAAGCCACACTGGAGCGACACAAAGAAGTCTTTGTCAGTCTTCATCCTCAGAGGATCTCAGTACTCTTCCCATTTGATTGCAAGTGTCAGAAATCAAGGAACTTTCTCCAGGGCGGTATGGCTAAGTAAGGGCTGTCTGGAATCCAGGAAGCCAACTCCACGACATATTTTTGAAGAATCAAGTTTATTGAGCGACACAGACCAAGGAGAAAAATGCTATAGGCAAGCGACTTCTTGAGCTGGTTACTGCTCCAGGGCAAGGTGTGAAGAAAGAATGTGGCTCGATCCCGCACTATGGAAAGAAGTGGCAAGAAGGATCAGGATAAACTTGCTCACTGCTAACAGTCAACAACAGCAAAAGAAAGAGCAGGTGTATGGGGCCAAACAGGACTTCCCCGGTGACTCAGATGGTAAAGCGTCTGCCTACCATGCAGGAGACCCGGATTCAATCCCTGGGTTGGGAAGATCTCCTGGAGAAGGAAATGGCAACCCACTCCAGTATTCTTGCCTGGAGAATCCCATGGACAGTGGAACCTGGTAGGCTACAGTCCATGGAGTCANGGTAAAGCGTCTGCCTACCATGCAGGAGACCCGGATTCAATCCCTGGGTTGGGAAGATCTCCTGGAGAAGGAAATGGCAACCCACTCCAGTATTCTTGCCTGGAGAATCCCATGGACAGTGGAACCTGGTAGGCTACAGTCCATGGAGTCATAAAGAGTCGGACATGACTGAGCAACTTCACTTTGATGGGGCCAAACAATTCAATTAGAATATATCCATCAAATACTAATCAAGAACCCACTAGTATAGACATAGTGTTAGGCACTTGTGTGTGTGTGCCCATAGTTGATTTGGTCGTGTCCAACTCTTTGCAATGCTATAGACTGTAGCCCACCAGGCTGGAACTTCTAATAGGTAATATAATACATAGAAATGTTTTACTTTATCCCCCATGTCTCTTAACATCTCTAATATTTTATACCTCTTTAAATTTTTACAATAAATTCTGGGCAATTTCTGAAAGCTTTCAGTTTGCTTATTCTTTTTGTATGTCATTTTGCTTTTTCAAACAGTTATGATATTTTCATTTCAGGGCCCATATTTTCATTTAATATGCCCACTATCTTTTCGCTATCTTTCTCTTGTCTAGCATTTTTATTACTTCATTAACATCTTTAATCCTTTGAAGCATCTATTTTTAAGAATTCACGTGCTGTGCTTAGTCGCTCAGACGTGTCTGACTCTTTGTGTCCCCATGGATTGCAGCCCACCAGGCTTCTCTGTCCGCTGGGATTCTCCAGGCAAGCCCTCCTCCAGGGGATCTTCCCGACCCAGGGACTGAAACCAGGTCTGCCACACTGCAGGTGGATTCTTTACCGACTGAGCCACCAGGGAGCCCAAGAATACCGGAGTGGATAGCCTAGCCCTTCTCCAGGAGATCTTCCCGACCCAGGAATCGAACCGGGGTCTTCAGATAAATCCTTATAAGGGCCCGTGGATACACTGGCCCTGCCATAGGCATTTTGATTCTGTACCAGATTCTGTACCAGCTGAGCTACCAGGGAAGCCCTTTAAGCGTTCATATCTCTTACATTTTCCAAAATTCTTAGTCATATCCATGGACACATGCTCGTTATGGATTGTTTCCATGTGAGTTTTAAATTTCTTGAGCCCATATTCCACAGGACCCCATCTGTGAGAATCCTGTGTCCGGGTGTGTCCTTCCAGTGGGATTTTATCATCAGCCTTGGGCCATTTGTATGTTAATGTCTTAGCCTGAGGATTCCTGGACCACCCGGATAGTATAAATTAGAACCAAACTCGGGCAAGGTACAGGCTGTGACTACAGATTCTCAGGGGGTACTCTTTCTCATCCAGACCCAAGCCAAAGAAGACAAGTATCTTTGCTGGCTCCTTCTGCTGATGAGTGGACTTTTGTTTTTAGTCCATTATTTTACTGAGCATGTTGCCCATAAATTACTCTAGTTTTAGGCAAGAGCCTCAGTTCCAACCCCTCTGCTTGATGCAGGTCCAAGGCTTTGTCTCTGAGGGGGCTCAGACCAAACTCCTATCCATTACCAGGTCTCAGAACAAGCTGGCCTCCTCTCAGGACTGCTGTGTCTTGATCACATTATTTTGTTGTTGTTTACTCACTAAGTTGTGTCCGACTCTTCTGTGACCCCATGGACTGTAGCCCACCAGAGTCCTTTGTCCATGGGATTTTCCAGGCAAGAATACTAGAGTGAGTTGTCATTTCCTTCTCCAGGGGATCTTCCTGACCCAGGGATCAAATCTGTGTTTTCTGCATTGCAGGCAGATTCTTTACCCCTGAGCCACCGGGGAAGCCCATACTTACCAGACTGGTTTTCTGTTTGCTCTATATTTCTGGCCTTGAGGATTTCTTTTACTTTTCTATAAGCTCAACTGTGTATTGAAAAGAGTACTTATTCTATCATAGCCAAGATTTTTAGGTGTTTCGTAGCAAAAGAGTTCCCCAAATTATACTGGTTCATCGTATCTACAAATTAAAGTCTGAACTTCCTCACAGTTATTATCTTCTCATAGTTTGCTAAGTCAGACACGTTACTACTCCAGATTAATAATTTCATTGCCTCTGTGGGCAATATGTCAGCCTCAGCTCCTCTTGTTAAACACCTGTCCTCGCCACCTGTCTTAATTCAAATTCCTGGGAATAGTTACTGGTTTGGGCCAGTCCACTGGGCCATGGGCAGCCCATGAGTCAACTGCTTTTGAGTCAGGTCCAGTCAGATGCAGCTGGAGGAGGGGAGGGGTCCCATGGTGTAAAAGATCATAGCCTAACACTGCCTCAAGTCAGATAAATCCTTATAAGGGCCTGTGGATACACTGGCTCTGCCATAGGCATTTTGAACCCAGTCCTCTGCCCAGCACTGTCAGAAAAAAAGATCCCTTCATCATCCAAGGAGCATTTTGCCCATGAACAAGCAAATAAATGAACAAATAGTTAAGATGTCCAATAGAACAAATAGCTAGCCCATAGTCAGTTGTGCCAATTGTGACGGTTAACATAGTTTTGATTGAAAAGGCAGTCTCTAATAGCCTCTGGTCAACATTTTTTGTCAACGATTTAGACACTGAGATCAAAGTTGGTTTATAAATTTGACGCATGAGACAAAGTTGAAAGGGACAGATAACACATTCCAGAAACAAAGTTCAAATGGTTTCGGCTGATTAGAATAAACAAGATTAAATTTAATAAGGATTAGGTAAAGCCCTGAAGTTAGGTCCAAAATACCAATGGGGAAGCACAGGATTGCTGGTTTGGCATCAATTCACAGACAGAGGACCTGGGGGTTTGAATGACCTTAATTTCAACCTGATCCTGGTTGGTCCTTCTCAGCTCCCACCCAAGTCCTCCTAGACTTGGCAAGACATACAGGACCCACAGAAAAGAGCTCTCCAGAAGTCACCCAGCATCCATGGGCTTAGATGCTAGCTTGCCTCATCAATCCCGCCGTTACTCTGACCTCCGCCCATTCTTTGTATTCCCCAACTTACTCCTTCTCATTTTATCCATAGCTTTGTTGCCTGGACCCGTCTTTCACATCTCTGCTCCTTAGTCATTGCACTTGGAGCCTTTTGGGTCTCTGAAATCCACCTCACACTAGGACCTTGGGAGAAATTCAGAACACATTTCTCCTGGAGAAGAGGCCATGGAAAGCATTCGGGCATCTCCAAATGGAAACAGGAGCAGACATGTTCTGTGTTGCTCCGGGCAGACAGGAGAGTCACATGGATCAGATATTTGTTCAATATCAGGCTTTCATGTTTCAATTAGTATGTGTGAGCTTACTCCATGCTAGGTGAAAGGTGCCTTGAGCCATCCAAAGGAAAGACTTTGCAACAAATGGAATTAATTAATAGAATTAACCAGCCACAGTGTTGGAGGGAGATCCTTGACCCTTTATCAGGAAGACTGCAGAGTCAATTCCTGCCCTGGAGAAGAGGTCTAGATTCTGACCTAGAAAGGTCCCCATCTGATGGCAAAATTCTGGTTCTATCATACTATTTTCAAGCCAGGCCAGCTTGCTCAGCAAAGCACTGACAAGAACTAATCTTTTGAATGCAGAAAGAGTGGCAATCCGCAGCTTGTCACACCAAAAGAATCAGAATGGCCTGCAAGAGCACCTCCAAACACTTCTCTACCGATGCACTTTGCTTCTGGCCCTTTAAGTTAGCCCAGCCCATCCCCAGGCTGCACCTGCAGAAGATAAAGCCTGCCTGAAAATAGCCACGGGTGTTCAGAGCAATTTCCCAGAACTTCCACTCTCTGATTTGGCTTGAATTCCATCTCACCCTCCTCCAAGCTCTTGGCTCTGACTTCACCTCAGTTATCTGAACCTTGGCTTTACTTATTCTATAGACCAGAGAGATTTTCGGACTTTAGCACCAGAATCACCAAGAGAACTTGTTAAAACATGATTCCTGTCTCTATCCCCAGAGTTTCTAATTAAATAGGTCTGGGATGGGCCCAAGAATTCACATGTCTAACAGGTTCTCAGGGAACACTGCTGCTGCTGGTCCAGGGACCATGCTTTGGGAATCCCTGCTCTAGCCTGTAGCATAGCCCTTGCCTCTGCAGGAACTCCCCAGGCTAAGTCAACTCCCACGAGAGCCTACCTCTGCCCCCTAAGCTACTGTAGCCCCAGCCACCCCTCGGGCACCGCTAGCATCTTTGGATGCTATTGACAAAGAATGCCTAAAATTCCCCAGATCAAGTCCCCGAAACCCAGGCTTTCTTGATCTCTTTAAATGCAAGTGCTTCAGAAAGTATTTTGCCATGAAAGTGAAAGTTGCTCAGTCAAGTCCAACTCTTTGTGACCCCAAGTATTATACAGTCCATGGAATTCTCCAGGCCAGAATACTAAAGTGGGTAGCCTTTCCCTTCTCCAGGAGATCTTCCTGACCCAGGGATCGAACCCAGGTCTCCCACATTGCAGGCGGATTCTTTACCAGCTGAGCCACAAGGGAAGCTCATTTTGCCATGGTTTTATAGAAATAATTCATCGCCGATCCTCTGGGAATGGTGTTCTTTCCTTGAGAGAGTGTTTGAAAAAGCCATCACTCCCCCAAGTCTTCCTAAATCAGGTGAGACCCGGCTGGTAGCCTTCTAGGTGCAGAACTGGAGGGCCGGAGCAAACAGCTGAAGGTAGACAGTAAGGGCCATTTATTATTTTTTTAAAAAAGAAACTCTGCCTGTTTTTTGTTTGTTTGTTTTTAATTTAGTTATTTGACTGTGGCATCAGCTGTGGCACATGCGTTCTTCTATCCTCATTGCAACATGTGAACCCTTAGTTGCTGCATGTGGAATCTAGTCCCCTAACTAGGGAACAAACCCTGGCCCCCTACCTTGGAAGCACGGAGTCTTAGCCACTGGACCACCAGGGAAGTTCCAGTAAGTTCCAATTATTAAAGCAAACTCTAACTTAACTTTCATTTTGGGCCTAGGCTCTGGCATAAGCACTTTGCATGTATTTGTTATTTCATTCCTCATAGCAAACCCGTAAGGAAGATATTATTGTTATTCTCCTTTCACTGATGAGACAACCAAGCACAGAGTGGTCAGGTAACTTGCTGTAGGTCACACAGCTAGACTCTGACAGAGCCAGGATCAATCCCGAGAGTGCGAGCTCCAGAGTCTTGCACTCCGGACTGCACTGCAAACCTGGAGTGACTTGCAGACTCTGAAATCTATGTTCTGGGGTTAGGCTCCTTTTTATACAGAAACATGAACCCCACTTGGGCACCAATTTTCAGGTCTTCTACCATTTCCTCACCATCTTCATTCACACTGAGACTTGTTCCCATATAAAGGAATAAGTAATTTGGAAACACGTAATTTGTAACAAGTAGTAAGGGAACACGTAATTTGAAGAGTCAGCAAACAGAGATTTGGGACAGCCAATGGGGAGGACCTAAGACCATTCCAGGCGGACCCAGCTGACCATGAATATAAACCTTACTTTAATTAGTATCTTGACTGTTTTGCAATGACTTAATTGAGGTGGGAACGCTGGGGGCACAGAGTTCTTGAGGGCTGTCTGAGACAGTAGGCATCCCTGGAAGTCAAAGTAGGTCTGAGCCACTTTTTTTTTTAAGATTTTTGTGTGTGTGTGGACCATCTTTAAAGTCTTTATTGAATTTGTTACAATATTGCCTCTGTTTTATGTTTTGTTTTTTTTAGCCATGAGGCATGTGGGATCTTAGTTCCCCAGTCAGGGATGGAACCTGCACCCCCTGCATTGGAAGGTGATGTCTTAACCACTGGACCGCCAGGAAAGTTCCTGAGCCACTTTTAAGTTTTGGAGGTATTTCCTAAAGAGGGGTTTATTACAAATGTTTACATCAAGGGAACAGACACCTTTACTATAAGAAATACATAGTGCAATAGCCTGGTGAAATTCACAAGATGACTGATTCCAGGATCTATTGGAATGCGTGTGAATTCTGTGTGCCCTGGCCATGCAGTGGGGTAACAATCTGCCATCGGAGGGTGCTGTGAGGGGTACCTGTCCTGTCGGGTAGCTCAGTGCCTGTGTGTGAAGCCTCATGCAGAAAACATCTACACGCACTGCTGGGGTCGTCCCTCCTGCCCGACAGTCGTCTCTCCCCCAGGGCTAGTCCCAGCTCCCTGCAGATGCTGAGACTTCAGGTCTCCTGGAGTCTGGACCAGCCTGTCCCAACACCTCTTTCCACCCTCTGTCCTCTGCCTTCAGACCTTCTCCCTTCCTACCTCTCTACTGAATTTCTCCCATCTACTGCTGCCCGAAAACGGAAAATGCATGATGTCCTGGCCAAATACCAACATTTTAATCAGCATCTAATGGTTCCTTTGCTTTTAAAGATCCCTTGTCTTGAATCCAAGAACATGTTTCTAGACCTGTATATTATTTCCACCTCTGGCCATGAACTTGACTGAATAAACAGAATCTGGTCCGCCTCTTTATTGGAACAGAAGAGGCACTGTTTTCAGTTCGCCTCCCCAGCCTTTCAGAGGGGCTTACGTCCACACAGACCCTGCTGCTGCTGCTGCTGCTAAGTCGCTTCAGTCGTGTCCAACTCTGTGCGACCCCACAGACGGCAGCCCACCGGGCTCCCCCGTCCCTGGGATTCTCCAGGCAAGAACACTGGAATGGGTTGCCATTTCCTTCTCCAATCCCACCCAATATCTGCTTCCAAGCAAACTACAGCTGGACCAACAGCTAAATTTTTGCCAGGAGTTGGGGCATCTCAGCAAACTGATAGGGTTGATGGACAAAATGCAGGCTGCCCAGGCAAATTTGAATTTCAGATAAACAATGAATACTTTCATGGTATAAGTGTACCCCAGGCATTATTGAGGACATAGTATAAGTAACACAAAATATAAGTTAGTTTAAAGGTATTTGCCATTTATCTGAAATTCAAATTTAATTGGGAATGCTGTATTTTTATTTGCTAAATTTGGCAACATTAAGGATAGATCAGATAAAATCCAGTTAAATAAGAGTTCTAATATGGAAGCAACCTATGTCTATCAACACAGGAGTGCATAAAGATATGGTGCATGTATACAATGAAATATTATTCAGCCATTAAAAAGAATGAAATAATGGCATTTGCAGCAACATGGATGGACCTAGAGAGTGTCACACTGAGTGAAAGAAGTCAGATAGATAAGGTGAACTATCGTATGACATCCATTATATGTGAAGTCTAAAAAGAAATGATCCAATGAAAAAACAAGAAAGAAAGTTCCTGGATAAAGTATTTTAAAATTGAAAAAACAGATGTGGTACATATATAAAATGGAATATTACTCAGCCACAAAAAGGAATGAAATTGTGCCATTTGCAGAGATGTGGATGGACCTAGAAACTGTCTTACAGGATGCTGTAAATCAAAAAGTGAAAAACAAATATCATATTTTAATGCATATAGTGGAATCTGGAAAAATCGTACAGAGGAACCTGTTTGCAAAGCACAAACAGAGACAGACATAGAGAAGAAAAGTATGGATGGCAAGGGGAGGGGTGAGGATGGGATGAACTGGGAGACTGGCATTCATGTGTACGAACTACCATCCCACTCCTGACAAGCCAGCCTTTGGGGCTTCCCAGGTGGCGTTAGTGGTAAAGAACCCGCCTTCCAATGCAGGAGACATGGGTTTGATTCCTGGGTTGGGAAGATCCCCTAGAGGAGGAAATGGCAACCCACTCCAGTTTTCTTGCCTGGAGCATCCCATGGACAGAGGGGCCTGCCCGGCTACAGTCCATGTGGCTGCAAAAAGTCAGACGTGACTGAAGAGACTTGGCATGCACGCCTTGCATGTAAATTACACTGCGATATAGCTGATGAAAAGGGAAAAAACACTGAAAAGATTTTCATAATTTTGGGGCTTCCCAGGTGGCGCTAGCAGGAAAGAGCCTGCGTGCCAGTGCAGGAGACACAAGAGACGCAAGTTCCATCCCCGGGTCCGGAAGATTCCCTGTAGAAGGGCACAGCAACCCACTCTAGCATTCTTACCTGGAGAATCCCATGGACAGAGCAATCTAGCTGGCCACAGCTCATGAGGTCACAAAAGACTCGGAGAAGATTTAGCGGCTAAACAACAACCTTCCTAAAAAGCAAAGGAAGATAATGGAGATTGATGCCTTTTTTCTAGCCCCAGGACTGATCACTGCATGATTTGGGGGCACACCTTTTACAGCAACCCCACCTCATCCACACTGCCTCAGTTTCATCCTAGATGCAAAATGAATTTCTCCTGGATCCTGAAATCATCTTGAGGTCTTCAGAAGAAGAGGGGTGGGAAACAGTCAAGGAAGCTTTCTATCATCTCAATAACCAGCAACAGCGAGATGGCCCCATCCCTCAGATTAAAGGGGAGGAAAACAGTCTCCTTAGAAAATGTTTTTTAATTAAAAAATTTTATCAGAAACATTCACAGAAAGATTTTAGTCAAATGATGCAATAATTTTACGGCGATCATAACCATACTTTTTGAAAGCCAGGGCTGATTACCAGGTGTATTAGAAATGACCTTGGGGGAAACCTCTGTGCAAATATTCCTTTTTAAGTTTCATTTCAAAGACAAAAGGGAAAAGGGAGGGTGTCTGAAGCAGTAGAGTAGCAGTCACTTGCACCTGGACAGCCTATGTGTCATCTCAGAGTCTGGAGCACTCTCTGCACCTGTGGGAGCGCCCATGTGTGCCCAGAAAGCCCTGGGAGCTGGATGGAGGGGTGTGGCAGAGAGACGAGGTGCCTCTGCCAAGGTCACTGGGAAATACAGGTGGATCTGAGGGCTCTGCTCCCACCTGATTACAATCACGCGGCCTCTCGGCTTTGAACGGAGCACGGCCTTTGGGAGGTCCCTCCGAGCTTCAGGACTGCAACCTCTGCAGCTGAAGGGAAGCTGATGAGGCCCCAGCCACGTTTCCTGAGCTCTTGCTATATGAACGGCACAAGTAGGCCTCCTGGGAGTGAATGAAGGTGGATATGATTCAGATCCTCCAGCAGGGGTGAGGTTAACTCAGAGACAAGTCTTTGGGAAGAGATGAGACCTGCCAAGGAGGATGCAGGCGGTGTTCAGACCTTTCCCTTGGCTTCCAAGCCTAGGTGGGAGTAGACATGTTGTTGTTTATTCGCTAAGTCATGTTCGACTCTTTTGCAACTCCATGGACTGGAGCCTGCCAGGCTCCTCTGTCCCTTGGGATTCTCTAGACTGGAGTCCTGGAGTGGGTTGCCATTTCCTTCTCCAGGGGATCTTCCCTTGGCGGGCAGATTCCTTACCACTTTTGAGCCACCAGGGAAGCCCTGGGTATAGATGTAGACATCACAATGTCACCTTGCCCATCCTATATCCTGTCCGACTGGAGAACCCCTGCCTCTTCCCCATGACATGCAAAGCCAGCTCAATGCTGACTTTGAGCATTGAGCATTGGCCTCCAAGCTGTTGGCTAAAAACCAGACCCTTGCGGTCTCCTCCAAGAAATCCAGAAGGGACTTTGGATGGCGTGTTCCTATTCTGTTTGTGTTTTGCTGGTTTCCCGCCCCACCCGGTCCTCTTTTCTGCTCCCTCTTTCCTTCCTTCCCTTCCCGCAGAAGAAAAACACCACGCAAGACAAGGAGAGCAGAGAAGTTTCTGGATTCTCACCCCACTTTCCTGAGCAGTTGGGGAAACCATGGTTCACGTTAGAGCTGAGCCAGGGCTGTGCCCCGAGGGGGGTCCGTCTGACCAGGGCAGGACCCCAGGGTGGACCTGTTTGTTCCCATTCTCTGAGTGATCTGGAATAAAGGACAAGGCAAAGGTCAGCGGAAGGCAGTGGCCAGGGGGACCCACCAATCACCCATCACCGCAGTGTGGTCAGCGGCCAGCCTGGATTCTCTAGAACAGTTCCAGTTTCAAATACCCCATTGACCCCATGAACCATCCAAATGGCCTGGAAATTATACCATTTCAGTGTCCAAACTACAGTTTCAAGACTGCCCCTCAGTTTGGAATGGGTACAAACATCTCTCATCGCCCAAATGTCCCAGCTGGGTTTTAGAAACCGTGATCACTGCGGCTCGAGACTGACGGGGAAGGGGGTGAGCTGGGTCCTCACGCTGTCTCCCCGTCCCCTGTCATCTGTGCTCTCCCGCTCAGCACTGCCTGCTGCCCCTCCCTTCCCGCCTCCCGCTGGCCTCCCCTTGGAGGAAAACAGCCCCAGGAGGGATCTGGCAAGAGCACATGGAACCCAAGTATCTGAAGAGGATGGTAGGCTCTTCGCACCCTCACAAGAGGTGGTGTCTTGGGACTAAGGGCGTGTTCAGTCACTCAGTCGTGTCCGACTCATTTTTGCCGTTTCCTCCTCCAGGGGATCTTCCAGACCCAGGGATCAAACCCTTGTCTCCTGCACTGGCAGGTGGATTCTTTACCCCTGAGCCACCTGGGAAGCCCCTTGAGACCAAAGGTCGACTCCTAATAAGAATCAGGGGGTTAAGCAAGCGGATGTGAGGGAAGGGAGAGAGGGCGACCCCTGGAGCCCCTTGAAGCTAAGTGGCTGCTACTTAGCTGTTCTGCTGTGGGCTAGCTTAAATCTCCCGCCTCTGAAGGGGATGGGGAAAACCGCAGCTGCCATGGTCGAAGGAGAGAGCAGGTGTCAGCTAGGTCTGAGCGTCCTTCACTGAGCGGTCACACTCACTTCTGGATGCAGGACCACGAGGCAGGAATACACACTGTGATGGCCGGACCCGAGGAACACTGGCTGCTGGCTACAAGCCTGAAGGGACTCCTATATATTTTGCTGCACTTCGACCCCAGGGAAAACGTGAAATTTGTCTACCAGCAAGCTGCACAGTGGCTGATATCAACAGGAAGTACTCGGTCCCTTGGGGCGCCAAACTACCCACCGTGATGGTCTCTATGTCACCGCAGTCGCCGTCGCCAGGGACGTGGATCACCGCCAGCTGAGACCGTGGAAGCAGAGTGTGCTGGAGCTCATCACGGGACTCCCACCCAGAACTCTGTCCCCCTCGGTGAGGGGAGTCTTGCGGGGATCCACCTAAAAGGTGCACCCAGGCTGCCCAGGGCTGGAGGTCTAGGTCTCGAGCAGTTCCCCCTGTCCCTGCCACCCTTTGCTCGCTTCTCTTCACTCCCTGATGACAACTGTCTCCCTTCTGCTCTGCCTCCCGCAGCCTCAGTGAGGGTCTGCCTGCTGCCTTCTAGTTGCCTGTTTGCTTTCATTCTCTCCTGTCTTTGTTCTCCGTATGACAGAAGATAAGTCAACTTCAGCCCTAAAATCCATCCTCTGGTTAAAAAAAAAAGGATGTATGACCATCTTGGAAGAAAGTCTCCGTAGAAGACTGTCTCACCCTCTGTTTTTTCCCTCTGACTTGTCCTCCTATGGGCCGATATTTTCACACTTAGAAATTAATTTCTTTGACTTTGTTAAAATACAAATAACTATTTGTGTTATAGCTATTTGTGTTTCAGATTAAGAACTTATTCTGCGAGGATACTTTGATAGAGAAAGAAAGAATCCAAGAATTCCTTTGATAGGGAGATGTAGAATTGGAAAATAAAGAAGCTGGGAATAGTTAAGAGAGGCCCAAGAGAAAGAGGGAACAACTGGATAACAGAGAGATGGAAAGGGGCCCGAGGCGCACTTTTCCTGTTTCAGAGCTTTGCACTTGCCAAGCGAGTCTGAGACCGGTCTCAGATCAACAAGGGGAAAGGGGAGGGGTGTAATGGCACCAGTTCAGGCCTTAGCCACACAGGCCTCCTTTAGGCCAGGGACTGTGTTCAGTTCAACTCAGTTCAGTCCCTCAGTCATGTCCAACTCTTTGCGACCCCATGGACTGCAGGGCCTCCCTGTCCATCACCAACTCCCAGAATTTACCCAAACTCATGTCCATTGAGTCGGTGATGCCATCCAACCATCTCATCCTCTGTCATCCCCTTCTCCTCCCGCCTTCAATCTTTCCCAGCATCAGGGTCTTTTCCAGTGAATCAATTCTTCACATCAGGTGGCCAAAATATTGGAGTTTCAGCTTCAACATCAGTCCTTCCAATGAACAGCCAGGACTGATCTCCTGTAGGATGGACTGGTTGGATCTCCTTGGAGTCCAAGGAACTCTCAAGAGTCTTCTCCAACACCACAGTTCAAAAGCATCAATTCTTCGGTGCTCAGCTCTCTTTATAGTCCAACTCTCACATCCATACATGACCACTGGAAAAACCATAGTCTTGACTAGGCGGACCTTTGTTGGCAAAGTAATGTCTCTGCTTTTTAATATGCTGTCTAGACTGACTATGTAGGCACCAGCAATGCGAAGACTCAGCTCCTGCCCTCAAGAAGCTCACAGACTCATGGGACAAGGGCATCAACATCTGAGAGTGCTTCAGCTGAGCAAGGTACACAGGGGAGGGGCCTGGGGAACGGGGAGTTTCTGGCTCATAGGCTATTAACAGACAAGTAAGAAGGACTCTAACAGCAGAGGGAAGGGAATACCTGGCAGAGGGGGCAGCCTAGGCAAAGTCTCATGGACAGGACTTCCGTGGTGTCCTGTGGCTAAGACTCCACACTCCCAATGCAGGGGACATGGTTTGAACCCCTGGTTGAGGAACTAAGATCCCACATGCTCTCAAAAAAGCAGAGTTCTGTGTGTTTGGAATATAGAATCCTTAAGGAGATGGGAGATAGGGCCGGAAAAGTATTCGGCCATCAGAGCGCCAAAGGGCATGCCCATATGCATAAGCTTTCTTAGAAAAGCAATGAGAGGCGCTCTTGGTGGGTTTTAAGCAGGGGCCTCTAGAGGGTGGGAGGGAGGCTCCAGACGGAGAGGATATATGTACACATATAGCTGATTCACTTTGTTGTATGGCAGAAGCTAATGCAACGTTGTAAAGCAACTATGCTCCAAAAATAAAATAAAAATAATAAATAAAATAAAAGCAGCAGCCTACAAGGGCAGTTTGTTTCTGGACGATCATCTGAAAGCACTCCAGACGGAGAGGATATATGTACACATATAGCTGATTCACTTTGTTGTATGGCAGAAGCTAATGCAACGTTGTAAAGCAACTATGCTCCAAAAATAAAATAAAAATAATAAATAAAATAAAAGCAGCAGCCTACAAGGGCAGTTTGTTTCTGGACGATCATCTGAAAGCAAGCAGATGATGGAGAAGGGAATGAGACCAGAGACAGAGAGAGGCCATTCGGGAGGTGCTGGTAATGGGGGGAGAGCAAGAACTGCCCCAAAGCAGGGGCAGAGGTCCTGGAGCAAGATTGGAAGCAGCTCCTGTGAGACCTGGGAGCTACACAAGGACAGAGGGATTGTAAGAGGATAACAAAAGGATGCCTGGATTTCTGGCAGGGCCACTGGGGAATGGTTAACTATCCACCGAGAAAGGACTGCAGGGGAGTCATCCAGGGCGGAGGTCCGATTGTCTGGATGTAAGTATAGCCTCGCTAGGTCAACATTCTATTTGAAAATCCCTTCAATTATCCATAAAGTCCAGTTGCTTTGGTTGAATTAGATGAAGTTCCAGGACCTTGCTCACATGGCCATTAAATCCCAGAATTGTACTCAGCATAGAGCTACAACTCCTGGCATGAAAAACACAAGGAACCTGCCTCTCTATGGAATAGAAGAGTCATGTCCTCACCATGGGGCTGTCAGCCATGGATAGGATGGCTGGCAGGTACTCCACATGCCATTTAAGTCAGAGTTTCTCAAATAAGGCTGAGTATTGGATCTACCAGCGGAGATTTGAGATGATGGCTGAGTCTCACTCGCAGAGGTTCTGACTTAACGCTCTGGAGCACAGCCTGGGGATCTGAATTATCAAAAGCTCCTGGAAAACTCTAAAGTGCAGACACAGTTGAGAGTCTCTGATTTAGATTATTCTCTCTCCTTCCCAGTGTTTTTGAATTCCCCTTCCCTAGAAGCTCAAACAGTAAAGAATCTGCCTGCAATGTGGGAGACCAGGGTTTGATCCCTGGGTCGGGAAGATCCCCTGGAGAAGGAAATGGCAACCTGCTCCAGTATTCTTGCCGGGAGAATTCTATGGACAGAGGAGCCTGGTGGACTACAGTCCATGGGGTCACAAAGAGTCAGACACAACTGAGCGACTAACACTTTCAAAGGTCAATGAGCCAGGTCAGCATGGGACCGATGGCGACTGGCAGAGGCTCAGACAGTGACATCCTTGGCCCACCCCTGATAGTCCCTCTGGATCTCACAGTAAATGTTTATCCAGGCAACCCCAGGTCCGTCAGCGGCTGCTGATTGCTGGGTACACTTGCAGGGATGGAGCAGAGGCTCTTCCAGACACTGGTTCCAGACAGCTTGGCTCTGAAACACAAACAAACAAAAAATAGTCCCTCTGCCTCTCAAACTGTTCTGCACTGGGGAGGTGCTGGGGTGGGGATCAGGGGAAGATTTCAAACCAGGGCAACATTTACTAGGCTTTTCCAACCTGTGCTAGAGTAGTTATTACTGCACATAGCCATTTGGGCGGCCACGAGTCTGTAATTTCAACCTCTGAAGCAGCATGTTCTCAGAGCCTGGGTATCTCATTTCGGTGACGCAATGAGGAAGATCCAGGGACAGGACAAAAGGCAAGTCTCACCGCCCCCCCAACCTCCCCCAGCTGCTGGCCCCACGACCACCAGGCTATTCAAAATCGGGCTGCAGGATTTTACAAGGAGGATCCTTCAGAGTCCAGGCTGGAGCCTAATTCGTCTTTTTCTTGCCATATCTGCATTTGTTGTTGGTCAGTCGCTAAGTTGTGTCCGACTCTTTGTGACCCCATGGACTGTAGCCCGCCAGGCTCCTCTGTCCATGGGATTATCCTGGCAAGAATATTGGAGTGGGTTGCCATTTCCTCCTCCAGGGATCTTCCTGATGCAGGGATTGAACTCATATCACCTGTATCTCCTGAATTCTTTACCACCATCAGGGAAGCCCCATTTCCGCATACCTTCCCCTTAAAATGGTCCTAGATTCTCTGCCTACCTTCCTGTTAAAATGATCCTAGTTTTTCTGAGCTTCTTCCCTGGAGCATCTCTGAAGCTCTAATCCCAGTGAATCTTGATCCATCAGCCCCAGCCTTCAGGACACTTAAATACAATCAGTGTTCATCAAGTGCAGGGCAGAGAAGGCTCACGATACCAGATGAAAATCCGAACTCTGGGGGGCCCCTGGGTTGACCCTGAATTCCTAGAGCTGCAGCTTTCCTGGGACTGCTTTAATCCACTGTGAATGCACCTCTTTAGTAGGATCCAGTTGCCCCCAGCCCACGAGTGACCCAGGACAGGGGCTTCTGCCAGAACGACTCACCCCAGGCTCCCAGCTGACCAACTCCTATGCTCCTGGCTAGTGTATCATGTGGGTGACAGCCGGTCACCCTGAGATAAGGGTCTTCTTTTTCTTAAGGCAAACTATTGGTTCGTTTTCTCTGGCTGGGAAGCATGTGGGATCTTAGTTCCCCAACCAGGGATTGAACCCACACGCCGTGCATCAGAGTGTGGAGTTGGAAACACTGGATCACCAGGGAAATCCTGAGACAAGTGTCCTCCAACCTGAGGATGACGCACAAGGGTTTTCATCCTTCTCTTGGGGATCCCGCAGATGTGCAGTGGCTTCTCCAGGTGGCTGTGATATTCTCAAAAACCAAAGTCATTTGAATTCATTTTCATCTTTTTAAAGCAATCACTGCAATATCAGAAAGTCCTCTGGGGGACCCAAGGGGATGGAGAGCCGTCACAAATTTGACAGATTCCTCCTTGTCTTAGTCGTCATATTTGATGGACAAATTCGCGTAATTCATTCATTTCGACAAGCACCCAGCAGGTGCCCAGTTCTGCACGGTGACCCCCTCCCTGCAGGCAGGAATCTGGCAGGGCCCTGGCCCAGCAAGGTCTCACTTGCGGTTTAGGAGGCAAGTGATCATCAGAGTGTGTGAACAACAGTGTATGTGAAAAATAATGTGTGACAACTAACAGAGGGGCAGCCCGCATGGGGGGCTAAC
Organism: Oreotragus oreotragus; assembly: GCA_006410675.1. Classification (NCBI taxonomy): domain Eukaryota; kingdom Metazoa; phylum Chordata; class Mammalia; order Artiodactyla; family Bovidae; genus Oreotragus; species Oreotragus oreotragus. The sequence continues at coordinate 84,270 of SJYX01023213.1, forward strand.
ACTTCCTTGGGGTGTCAGGAAAATACGTGGGGAGATTGGGAGCAATTCACTGGGACCTGAAAATGAGAAGTGTGGGGAAGGATGGCGGGCTCAGAGCCTCAGAACCGTGGGGAAAGGCGGCCCCTTCGAGAGCTGGCTTCCACAGGCTGGACCTCACCCTGGGGGCCTGGCTGAGGTCAACCATAGGATGCCGGTGCTGTGCCCAGTCCAAGAGCTTTCCTGGCCCTTTCCTAACGAGATTTCTTCTTCACTGCACACTGGATCGATGAACATATGTCTGATAAGCACCGCCACGGGTATGTGGCCTTCAAAGTCACCGACGTCATCCTCTTTGGAAGGCTAAAAATAACTCTTCCATCTGCTGCCTCCATCTCACCTGCCCAGGCAGAAGGCGGCCAGGTGGGCCGCATCAGAAGCAAGACTTGGCAGAGGAATGAGGACTCTGGCAGCTCCGCAGTTTGATCAACTATCCACCGACTTCCAAGCGTATCAGGAGGCGAGAGTCTTGCCATACGAAGACATGAGCCCAGAGGACCATCCAAAGGAGAGGAGAAGAGAGTGGGTGCTTACTGAGTGACCTCTCTCTGTCGGCCCGGGGTCAGCCGCTTCATGGATGTTACCATCATCTCTGTTTAAAGAGGAACCCAGGCTGCCCATCCCACGACTGGAAGGTTTGAAGTCAACCCCATGCCCACCCCTGCGGGCACACACACCAGCCCCCACTCCAGCTTCCTGGTTCCCCGCTCCGCCCCCTCACCTGCACTATCTAGGCTGCTGGGTTTGGAAGGGCCTCATTCTGGGCTGCAAGCCCTCCTTTTCTTACATCTGCTCCAGCGGGAGCTGTCAGCACCGGCCCACGCGGGAGTGGGTGTTTGCAAACGTTCGGAACGACCTTCCTTTAATGACAGTAGCATACGGATCCTTGAACAAATGACACATGTGTGTATCCTTTTCCAAGAGATGCCCTCACTTGCCTGCATCAGACAAAGGGATATGGGATCGAAGATGCAGAGGGAAAAGAATCAGGTTTGGAAATTAACTCCTTGCATGTTTTTAAAAATGAAACTCACAGGAAATTCCCTGGTAGTCCAGTAGATAGGTCTCGGTGTTTTCACTGACGTGGCTGGGGTTCAAACCCTGGTCGAGGAACTAAGATCCTCGAGGCGCAGCCAAAAAATAAAACAAATAAAACAAAATGAGATGTAGCTGGGCATTTGTATTTAAAAAAAAAAAAAAGAAAGAAATTAACAAATTCCTAACCTCTTAACCCACACACAAATATCCTCAAGGAATCCTAGAGTCTGGGGTCCCCCAAGAGAGGACATGAGGTCCATTTACTTCAATGCCTTAAACTGTCCACTGGTCTGTAACACACGGACCGTCTCACCCATCAGGTCCTACACGGCACGCATTTCCCTTCTCACTTCTGCACCCGCCTCCAGCCAAGGCAACGGGAAATTCTTCTTATTCTGGTTCTCCAGACTCCTACCCCACTCAGAAAGCTCTGCCGTTAGCCTGTTTCTCTTGAACCTTCAGTCCCAGAGATGCTACTGTTCGTCTGCTTCTTAGAAATGATCACCCCCGAGCCATCTCTTTATGTTCAGTCTTATCTCTCCAGTCGCCTAACTATGTCCTATTCAAGGACATGAGCATTCAGTCTGGTCTTTGACATGAGACATGAAAGAAAGGTGAGCAAGACAAGTGTCTGTGTAACCACACGGAGGATGGAGGGCAGGATGGGAGAGGGGGATGAAGCTAGCGAGTCTTGTGGGTGTGCCGAGGGGGTTGCAAGGGAGGCTGATCAGAGGCAAGAGCTGAAACTCTAGAGTTAGACTTCATTTTTCTCCCTACACTTCTGTTTGCTTTTCATTAAAATGGGTAAGTGATACCCAATAGGAAAACTTAAAGGACTAACTGTATGCATAGAATTCTACTTCCATGACCTTACACTCTTAATCCTTTTTTTTTTTTTCTTTCCTTAACAGGTGAAGAAATTGGAGCATCAGTTCAGTTTAGTTCAGTTCAGTCACTCAGTTGTGTCCGGCTTTTTGCGACCCCATGGACTGTAGCACTGGAAAAACCATAGCCTTGACTCGATGGACCTTTGTTGACAAAGTAATGTCTCTGCTTTTTAATATGCTATCTAGGCTGGTCATAACTTTCCTTCCAAGGAGTAAGCGTCTTTTAATTTCATGGCTGCAATCACCATCTGCAGTGATTTTGGAGACCCCCAAAATAGTCAGCCACTGTTTCCACTGTTTCCCCATCTACTTGCCATGAAGTGATTGGACCAGATGCCATGATCTTAGTTGTCTGAATGTTGAGCTTTAAGCCAACTTTTTCACTCTCTTCTTTCACTTTCATCAAGAGGCTTTTTAGTTCCACTTCACTTTCTGCCATAAGGGTGGTGTCATCTGCATATCTGAGGTTATTGATATTTCTCCCAGCAATCTTGATTCCAGCTTGTGCTTCCTCCAGCCCAGCGTTTCTCATGATGTACTCTGCATATAAGTTAAATAAGCAAGGTGACAATATACAGCCTTGACGTACTCCTTTTCCTGTTTGGAACCAGTCTGTTGTTCCATGTCCAGTTCTAATTGTTGCTTCCTGACCTGCATATAGGTTTCTCAAGAGGCAGGTCAGGTGGTCTGGTGTTCCCATCTCCTTCAGAATTTTCCACAGTTCATTGTGATTAAAGATGATATAACTTGGAACTTCCCTGGTGGTCCAGTGGTTTAGAATCCTGTCTTCCAACAGATGGGATGCGGGCTTGATCCATGTGGAAGACTTTCTTATCTCTCCTTGCTATTCTTTGGAACTCTGAATTCAAATGGGTATATCTTTCCTTTCTCCTTTGCTTTTTGCTTCCCTTCTTTTCACAGCTATTTGTAAGGCCTCCTCAGGTAGACATTTTGCTTTTTTGCATTTCTTGTTCTTGGAGATGGTCTGGATGCCTATCTCCTGTACAATGTCATGAACCTCCATCCATAGTTCATCAGGCACTCTTATCTAATCCCATAAATCTATTTCTCAATTCCACTGTATAGTCATAAGCAATTTGATTTAGGTCATTATGATCTAGTGGTTTTCTCCACTTTCTTCAATTTCAGTCTGAATTTGGCAATAAGGAGTTCACGATCTGAGCCACAGTCAGCTCCCAGTCTTGTTTTTGCTGACTGTATAAAGATTCTCCATCTTTGGCTTCAAAAAATATAATCAATCTCATTTCAGTGTCGACCATCTGGTGATGTCCATGTGTAGAGTCTTCTCTTGTGTTGTTGGAAGAAGGTGTTTGCTATGACCAGTGCCCTCTCTTGGCAAAACTCTATTAGCCTTTGCCCTGCCTCATTCTGTATTCCAAGGCCAAATTTGCCTGTTACGCCAGGTGTTTCTTGACTTCCTACTTTTGCATTCCAGTCCCCTAGTTCTAGAAGGTCTTGTAGGTCTTCATAGAACTGTTCAACTTCAGCTTCTTCAGCATTACTTGTCGGGGCATAGATTTGGATTATCGTGATATTGAATGGTTTGCCTTGGAAATGAGGAGAGATCATTCTGTCGTTTTTGAGCTTGCACCCAAGGACTGCATTTTGGACTCTTTTGTTGACTCTGATGGCTACTCCATTTCTTCTAAGGGATTCCTGCCCACAGTAGTAGATATAATGGTCATCTGAGATATTAGCTAGTGTCTTATTCTTGGATATGCGAGAAGTAATTTTTATGTGGTATATATCATGAAAGCAGAACATATAGGGCTTGCTAACTTACTGGATACATACCATGAATGATGGAAACATCTGTGATTATTCTTAAGACTTTTCTTTAAAAACTAGGTAGAGGGAAGTGGTGCAGCTGGCCTTGGAGGCAGAGGGGAAGTGGAAAGGCGAAAGAAAAAGAGATTTTTGTGGTGCTTAACTTTATATGTCACTTTGGAAAAGTTTGATTAGATTAATATTTAAATCAGTGAAATCTGAGTAAAGCACCTTGCCTCATCCAATCAGCTGAAGGCCTGAATAGGACAAAAAGACCATCCCTTTCAAGCAAGAAGAAATTCATCAGCAGAGTGCCTTCACGCTTCACCTACGCCATCAGCTCTCCTGTGTCTCCAAGCTTCCAGCTCACTCTGAAGGTTTAGACTGCCAGTCTTTATATTTGTCTGAACCAACTCCTTATTATAAACCTCTTCATATATGATATTCATTATTATATATATGCTATTGGTTTTACTTCTCAAAAGAAGTCTGATTAATACAATGGCTAGTACTTAAGCATAAATATATACTTAAACATTTAAAGATATGTGCATGATAGAGATGACGAATAGATGATACATAGATAGCTAGACAGCTTTATGTCTTTCCTTTCTCCAACACCTCCTTGTCTCAATATAAATAAAAGTTGCTGTAGTTTTATGGCAAATTATAAAAAATGATAGTGTGAACCCTACTACTGCCTCTTTGGACTGATTTAGCTTTTCTAGGTTTGCTGACTTTCTCTTTTAAAATCAGCTTGTCAATTTCAAGAAAAGTTTTTGGTCGATTTGAGGGAGATTGACATTTCACAATATTGGTTATCCATGATATTGATAAACATGTTTTTTATTGCTTCATATAATGCTTCATATACTATAAGCAATAAAAAGAAGTATTGTTATATTTACCATTGTTGAGTCTCAAAACATGTATATTGGGCAAAAGAAGCCACAAACAAGGCTATATAACAGATGTCAGATGCTGTTCTTTTTTTAATATTTTAGCTGGAGGATACTTTATAATATTGTGTTAGTTCTGCCATACATCAATAAGCATTAGCCATAGGTATACTTGTGTTCCCTCCCTCCTGAACCCCCATCCACCTCCCTCCCCACCCTATCCCTCCAGGTTGTCACAGAGCACCAGCTTTGGGTGTCCTGCTTCATACATCAAACTCACAGTTCAGTTCAGTTCAGTCGCTCAGTCATGTCCAGCTCTTTGCAACCCCATGCACTGTAACACACCAGGCTTCCCTGTCCAACACCAACTCCCAGAGCTTGCTCAAACTCAAGTCCATCAAGTCAGTGATGCCATCCAAGCATCTCATCTTCTGTCATCCCCTTCTCCTCCAATCAAACTCACACTGGTTATCTATTTTACATATGGTAATGTATATATTTCAAAGCTATTTTCTCAAGTCATCCCACCTTCTCCTGCTCCCACTGAGTCCAAAAGTCTGTTCTTTATGTCTGTGTCTCCTTTGCTGCTCTGCACATAGGATCGTCAGTACCATTTTTCTAGATTTCATATATATACGTTAATATATGGTAATTGTCTTTCTCTTTCTTACTTACTTCATTCTGCATAATAGAACCAAAGTCCATCCACCCCAGTCCCACTACTGGTCATATACCCTGAGGAAACCAGAATTGAAAAAGACACATGTACCCCAACATTCATTGCAGCACTATTAACAATAGCTAGGATGTGGAAGCAACCTAGATGTCCATTGGCAGATAAATTGATAGGAAAGTTGTGGTATATACACACAGTGGAATATTACCCAGATGCTGTTATTATCTGAAAACTATTGCCCTAAGCAGATATTATTCACTAAAAGAAACAAGTCTGCTTAGTTGTAAATCTTTTCTAAAAAGTATTTTTTAATCCAATGCTAAATATAATCTTTCTTTTTCCAGGACTTTATTTCTGTTTATTTTACAATAGAATTAATCATAACAGTATCCTTTAGAAAATTCTTATACTCCAGTCTGTATAGGTTTCAGGGTTTTCATACTACACTGTTATAGACTGTGTCTCCCTAAAATTCATATACTGAAACCTTAATCCTCAAGGTGGCTGTATTTGGAGAAGGGAGCTTTAAGGGGCTTTTGAACTGTGGTGTTAGAGAAGACTCTTGAGAGTCCCTTGGACTGCAAGAAAATCCAATCAATCCATTCTGAAGGAGATCAGCCCTAGGGTTTCTTTGGAAGGAATGATGCTAAAGATGAAACTCCAGTACTTTGGCCACCTCATGCGAAGAGTTGACTCACTGGAAAAGACTTTGATGCTGGGAGGTATTGGGGGCAGGAGGAGAAGGGGATGACCGAGGATGAGATGGCTGGATGGCATCACGGACTCGATGGACGTGAATCTGAGTGAACTCCGGGAGTTGGTGATGGACAGGGAGGCCTGGCGTGCTGCGATTCATGGGGTCGCAAAGAGTCTGACACAATTGAGTGACTGAACTGAACTGAACTGAAGGTTAAAGGAGGTCATAGGCCTGGGCACTTAATCCAATAGGATTGGTGTCTTTGTGGGAAGAAAAGGAGACAGCCCTCTAGAAACCAGGAGAGAAACCTTATAAGAAACTAAACCCACTGGCATCTTGAGCAACTTTAGAAAGATACTTAGTCTATAATGTTCCTGAGGGCAGCACGAGCTGACAAACAGAAGTAAAACTGTCAGAAAGGAAATATAATGAAATGTCATCTCAAATGTGAAACCATGTCTTTGATTCTATCATACAAGGAAAGGAGAGATCAGAACATATGCACTAATCAGAAGATAAAGAATAAAAAAGTAATTGCATATTGGGATTTTTATACAAATAACTTGGAGAAGGGAACGGCAACCCACCACAGTATTCTTGCCTGGAGAATCCCATGGACAGAGGAGCTTTGTGGGCCACAGTCCATGGGGTCATAAAGAGTCAGACATCACTGAATGACTAACACACACACACAAATAACTAAAGTGAGATGGTTTGGATGTTGTTATTTCCCTCTTACTGAGCTATAAATGCTAATGGGGAACAAGAGAAAAAAAACAATTGTAAAGATATACTGATTGAGAGATTACAGGCATTTCCTACATTATCCTGAAACCTAGAAGTCTGAAAACTATGCTAATAAAAGTGTCCTATTATTTTATATTTATAATATCCTCTTATTTATATCCTTGAAATTTAGAAGAATCCTTCATTTTCTTCCCCACAGCATCAATCATTCCTCCTCTTCTCTCCTCCTGTTGCCTGGACCTCTCTCCCTCTCTCCCTTATTTTATTTTTAAAATAAAGTTTAAAAACTGTGGAAGGTCGATATTCTTGTTTTCAGTTCAGTTGCTCAGTCATGTCCTACTCTTTGTGACCCCATGGACTGCAGCATGCCAGGCATCCCTGTTCATCACCAGCCCCCAGAACTCATGTCCATCAAGTCAGTGATCCCATCCAACTATCTCATCCTCTGTTGCACCCTTCTCCTCCTGCCTTTAACCTTTGCCAGCATCAGGATCTTTTCCAGTGAGTCAGTTCTTCACATCAGATGGCCGAAGTATTGGAGTTTCAACTTCAACATCAGTCCTCCCAATGAATATTCAGGACTGATATACTGTAGGATTAACTGGTTAGATCCCCTTACTATCCAAGGGACTCTCAAAAGTTTACTCCAACACCACAGTTCAAAAGCATCAATTCTTCAGCTCTCAAATTTCTTTATGGTCCAACTCTCACAACCATACATGACTATTGGGAAAACTATAGCTTTGACTAGATGGACTTTTGTTGGCAAACTCTTCTTTTTAATATGCTGTCTAGGTTGGTCATAACTTTTCTTCCAAGGAGTAAGCGTCTTTTAATTTCATGGCTGCAGTCACCATCTGCAGTGATTTTGAAGCCCCAAAAAAATAAAGTCTGAGATAGTTTCCACTGTTTCTCCATCTATTTCCCATGAGGTGATGGGACCAGATACCATGATCTTAGTTTTCTGAATGCTGAGCTTTAAGCCAACTTTTTCACTCTCCTCTTTCACTTTCATCAAGAGGATCTTTAGTTCTTCTTCACTCTCTGCCACAAGGGTGGTGTCACCTGCATATCTGAGGTTATTGATATTTCTCCTGGCAATCTTGATTCCAGCTTGTGCTTCTTCCAGCCCAGCATTTCACATGATGTACTCTGCATATAAGTTAAATAAGCAGGGTGACAATATACAGCCCTGACACTCCTTTTCCAATTTGGAACCAGTCTGTTGTTCCATGTCCATTTCTAACTGTTGCTTCTTGACCTGCATACAGATTTCTCAGAAGGCATGTCAGGTAGTCTGGTATTCCCACCTCTTTAAGAATTTTCCACAGTTTTTGTGATCCACACAGTCAAATGCTTTGGTGTAGTCAATAATGCAAAAGCAGGTATTTTTCTGAAACTCTCTTGCTAATTTAGACTATGGTAAAAATGACTCTTGCTTTTTTTCTCTTTTTTTTTTACTGCTTTTACTTATTCTTCTGCGCTCAGCCTTCTTTATAGTCCAATTCTCACATCCATACATGACCACTGGAAAAACCATAGCCTTGAATCGATGGACCTTTGTTGACAAAGTAATGTCTCTGCTTTTTAATATGCTATCTAGGCTGGTCATAACTTTCCTTCCAAGGAGTAAGCGTCTTTTAATTTCACGGCTGCAATCACCATCTGCAGTGATTTTGGAGACCTCCAAAATAGTCAGCCACTGTTTCCACTGTTTCCCCATCTACTTGCCATGAAGTGATTGGACCAGATGCCATGATCTTAGTTGTCTGAATGTTGAGCTTTAAGCCAACTTTTTCACTCTCTTCTTTCACTTTCATCAAGAGGCTTTTTAGTTCCACTTCACTTTCTGCCATAAGGGTTGTGTCATCTGCATATCTGAGGTGATTGATATTTCTCCCAGCAATCTTGATTCCAGCTTGTGCTTCCTCCAGCCCAGCGTTTCTCATGATGTACTCTGCATATAAGTTAAATAAGCAAGGTGACAATATACAGCCTTGACGTACTCCTTTTCCTGTTTGGAACCAGTCTGTTGTTCCATGTCCAGTTCTAATTGTTGCTTCCTGACCTGCATATAGGTTTCTCAAGAGGCAGGTCAGGTGGTCTGGTGTTCCCATCTCCTTCAGAATTTTCCACAGTTCATTGTGATTAAAGATGATATAACTTGGAACTTCCCTGGTGGTCCAGTGGTTTAGAATCCTGTCTTCCAACAGATGGGATGCGGGCTTGATCCCTGGCCAGGGAACTAAGATCCCACATGCTGCAGGACAACGAAGTCTGCGTGCTGCGACTAGAGAAGCCTGGGAGGTGAAACGGAGACCCAGAAGGTGAAGCAACCTGCCCAGAGACACACAGATGGGAAACGGCAGAGCCGAGATCCAAGCCCAGGCTGGTCTGCTTCTGCCGTCCTTGCTTCTAGCCACCGCCGATGCTGCCTCCCTCTGTACATCTGATGTCCAATTGTCAGGAGCACCAGGTACTTGCTTCAGAAACCACAGCTACTCAGGGAAGGAGTACACACCTCCCAATCGCCATCCTCTCCAGGAGAGAGATCCTTGCTCCTCTCCCAACAATCTCTCCCCACCCCCCTTTATTCCTGAATAGGCAGGTTGGTCCACATCCTGCCAGGTTAACTGTGACTCTATTATTGCCAGTATTGTGATGCCCCAGAGAGGGCAGATACAATCTCCTTAAGAGGATCATTTATTCCCTTCAGATCTCTCTCCTCAGCTAGTGGGGCATTTACTAAGTGCCTGATTAAAAACAGTCACCCCTGGTTTCTTGGTGGCAGGGGGCAGGGGATGGGTAGGGGGCTTGGTTCCAGGATCCCTGAGGATACCAAAATCCAAGGATGCTCAGGTCCCTTATATAAAATGGCATAGTATTTGTGTATAGTCTATACACATCTTCCCTTACACTTTAAATAGTCTCTAGATTACTTGAAAACCTAATAAAATGTAAATGCTATGTAAATAGTTGTAAATACTATTGAAAATTCAAGTTTTGCTTTTTGGAGCTCTCTGAAATTTTTTTCTTCTTGCATATTTTCAATCTGCAGTTGGTTGAACCATGGATGGGAAGCCTACAGATATGGAGGGTAACTGTACTTCGTGTTTGATGTACAGCCAAGACAAGGACTGATGGAGGGTGGGAGTGACCACATTTCTCAGAGCTTCTGTGGTTCACTGTGAGATCCTGACCTCTTGAAATGTGTCACTGGCAGACAGGCCACTGAGCAGCCTCTGAGTCCCAGGTACCATTCAATTCTGAAGTCTCAGGGGACCCCAGGAGACTGCAGCAAAAGGGGGAGCCACATATATCATCCTCATGACATTTGTGTGGATTTTAAGTGTTTAGCTTTAATCACAAGTGTGCATGCATGCGTAGTCATGTGCAATGTTTTGCTACCCCACAGACTGAAGCCTACCAGGTTCCCTGTCCATAGGATTTTCTAGGCAAGAATACTGAAGTGAGTTGCCATTTTCTTCTCCAGGGGATCTTCCTGACCCAGGGATCAAACCTGTATCTCTTGCATTGGCAGGTGGCTTCTTTACCACTAGTGCCACCTGGGAAGCCCAAGTGGAGGTTTAACTTTTTAAAAAAAAACAATCTTTAGAAGTAATTTACATGAAAACATACATCTATACAAAATTCTGCATATGACTGTTCATGGCAGCATTATTCAAAATAGTCAAAAGTGGAAACAATCCAAATGTACCTCAAATGATGAATGGATACATGAAGTATGGTATCTCCATATAATGGAATATTATTTGGGGGAAAAAAGGAATGAAGCGCTGACATATACTACAACATGAATGAACCCTGAAAATGATGCTAATTCAAAGGAGCCGGACACAAAAGTCTACAAATGGTAGGATTCCATTTATATGAAATATTCAGAGAGAGAAAAAGCAGAGTAGTAGTTGCCAACGGCTAGGAGGAGATGCGGAAATGATAGCTATTGTGTGTGGGGTTTACCTGAGGGGGATGAAAAATGTTCTAAAAGAGATCATGGTTACAACTGCACTGCTCTGAGGATATACTGAAAATCATTGAATTATCCACTCCAAATGGTAACTTTCTAGTATATGAATTATACCCCAATAAAGCTATTCCAAATACAAAATAATTTACAATGAACATAACTGTTTCCTTACAATTGATATTGACTCCAATTATGCCAATCACTGAGATGTCATCTCTTCTGTGGTTACTCTGTTTCACCTTGTTTACTCTCAAATCAGCTACTTTTCAAGGGCGTTTGCTGATTTTCTTTTCCTTTCAAGCCCACAAAAAAAGCACAAGGATTTTTTTTTTTCAAATCTGAGATCTTTTTATGATCAAAGTGATCCATTGTTAAAAATTCATACCACACAGAAATAGCAAAATAAACATCAGACATCTACTCATAACCCCTTCCCCAAAGACTGCCACTCTAATAGGCTGCTTTATAGCCTTCCTGGGCTTTAATGAATGTATAAACATAAATGTAATTTGCACAGACTTGATCATCCAAGTACACTGTTCTGAAACCAGCTTTTTTTCTTTGACAGCCTGTCATAGATGGCTTTCAACGACAAAACATTTTGATATACACCATCATTTTTAATACCTGCTTAATATTGTTGAATAGATAACCCCCCAGTTAAACTAGTCAACTCCACGTTAATGGATATTTAAGCTGTTGTCATGTTTTTTCTATGCTAAACAAACAACAAGGACATTCAGTGAGATATTAGGTTGGCCGAAAAGACGCTTACTCCTTGGAAGAAAAGTTATGAGCAACCTAGATAGTATATTCAAAAGCAGAGACATTACTTTGCCAACTAAGGTCCGTCTAGTCAAGGCTATGGTTTTTCCTGTGGTCATGTATGGATGTGAGAGTTGGACTGTGAAGAAGGCTGAGCGCCGAAAAATTGATGCTTTTGAACTGTGGTGTTGGAGAAGACTCTTGAGAGTCCCTTGGACAGCAAGGAGATCCAACCAGTCCATTCTGAAGGAGATCAGCCCTGGGATTTCTTTGGAAGGAATGATGCTAAAGCTGAAACTCCAGTACTCTGGCCACCTCTTGCTAAGAGTTGACTCATTGGAAAAGACTCTGATGCTGGGAGGGATTGGGGGCAGGAGGAGAAGGGGATGACCGAGGATGAGATGGGTGGATGGCATCACGGACTCGATGGACGTGAATCTGAGTGAACTCCGGGAGATGGTGATGGACAGGGAGGCCTGGCGTGCTGCGATTCATGGGGTCGCAAAGAGTCTGACACAATTGAGTGACTGAACTGAACTGAACTGAAAAGATCGTTCAGGTGTTTTCCATAACATCTTACAGAAAAACCTGAATGAATTTTTTGGCCAACCCAATACATTCCTAGAAATGGGAATGATCAGCCAAAGGAGTCACGTATTTTACAACTGGATATCTATTCCTTGATCTCCTAGAAAGGAGGCTAATTGAGACAATCCTGAATTAAAAAGTGTCTTAGACCTCAGCAACTGGAGCCAGGGGACTAGCAAGGGGCTCCATTTGGCTGTCCATCACTCCCCACCTGGAGGCAGAGATGGGGACATCACATCTTTTCACTTCTGGTGAATTTCCACAGGTAGAAACCAGCCAAATCCTTGAGTTATGGCCATTTTTTCCAGTTCTAAGATTCCAAGGATTTCCTCTCTCAATTTCTGGTAACCTCTTTGCTCACATAGTCCAAAGATTTCATGGTGATTTCCAAATTTAGATAAAATTCATTATGTCTGAAAGTAATTGGAAGAAAGTGTAGGATCACAGAGTGCAGAAGATGTTAGTACCAACTAAGGATGAGTTCTCAGAACTATTGACAGCAAAAAGAATAACTCTTCAAGGTCCCAAAGAATCACTTGGTTTTTTGTGATCTTCTCCCCAAAGAAACTTATTTTCAGAACCAGGCATCTAGCTACAAGGCCTGCCTGGCTTCCTAGCAAATTTTAAAGCCTACATCCCTTAAATAAACCCTACCTCTCTTGAGTGGAATAGAATCTGCTGCCCTTCCCTCAAACATGCTGTATTTTCCTACATTGTGTCTTTGCCATTAATAATAAAAAGCTGGCACCATTTCCATCTATTATATGCCAGCCACTCTTCTACGTGCTTTTGGGGGGATATTTTAGGTAATTCTACAAGGCAGGTAGTATTTCTTCCCATATGTAAGGAAAAATGAAGCTCAGAAAGGTTGAGTGACTTACTTTTTCCTACATTGTGTCTTTGCCATTAATAATAAAAAGCTGGCACCATTTCCATCTATTATATGCCAGCCACTCTTCTACGTGCTTTTGGGGGGATATTTTAGGTAATTCTACAAGGCAGGTAGTATTTCTTCCCATATGTAAGGAAAAATGAAGCTCAGAAAGGTTGAGTGACTTACCCAGAGTCACGCAGCTGCTCAGGGTGAAGCAGATCACATCATCCTAATTCCAACACTTCTGCTCTCAATCCGCCCGCCCCTCTGCATTGCCTGACACCCTCCACTCTCTCTGGCTCCCAACAGTCTACATCCCTCAAGAGGCACCTCAAATTCCATCTCTTCTGACAGCTCCCCACCTTCAACCCCATGGAAGTTCTTTCATCATTCTGAATTCTTACTGTCTGAACTCCAAGGGGCTTATTGTCCTCAACACAGTTTCTTCAGCACCTTTCAAGCATCAGACTCTGCCAGATGTCCAGCCCCAGCCCTAGGTCTCAAGGAGGTGCGGCCAGGTTGTGTCTGCCACTAGACTGCAGACCCATCAGAGGCAGGTGTGATGGGTACCTCCCTGTATCTCTGGGGACGCCGGCCGCCCAGGAGGCCCACAGCAGATATTTCTGGGTTCACTGGTGAGTTGGGTGGACAATGGCAGTGTGAAGGGATGGCTGCTTTTCTCCCCCCTCCTGCCCCCGAATCAGGGCCTCTGAGTCTCTGCCTGTTCCCATGACCCACTGTCCTGTGGATTCACCCCTTCCTGTTCTGAGGTGTTTGTCCTCTCACTGGGGAGGCAGCTCTGGTCAGATAATTTCTCTCCATGCCATCTTCTGCAGAGGGTGATATGCAGCCCGGCAGGTGCCTGATAACAAATCCATTAAACCTCCGTCTCTTCTCCCAGCACAAGCTCCCAGGCACTCCACAGTGTTTATCCTCCCTACCCAGCAGCCGGGTGGATGACGAGGGTCTCCTTCCACGTGTGGCAAGTAGGAAAGAGACTGTACTTTGAGCCCCAAGTCACTTGAATGACAGCCAAAAGACAGAACAACAGGAATTGTACCCTGCCTGGCGTCCCCTCCCCTGAGGACCAGGGTTGGGCTGAGATTACTAGAAAACCAAACCCTGATGTCCACCCGCTTTCTCTTTCCAATGGCTCCTCTGACCTCACACACACACACACACACACACACACACACACACGCCCTTACACGTACACAGACGGCCCCTCCTTCCCTGGGCCCCTGACAAGAAAACTCAAAAGGGAACACAGGTGAGGGCAAAGCCAAGGAGGCTATGTCATCCAAGGGTCTGGGGTAGGTGGTACCTGATCCCGTGGTGCAATTTGAGAGAATCAGGCAGAACTGAGGCCTGGGCTACCTGCCACCAGGACCTGAAAATTCTCATTTAGGATTGTTGCCTGAGCTGGGCTCACAGTCTCCCTTGGTCTTCACGGCACATGGAAGAACCCCCACGTCTGGTTGTATGCTCTTCAGTCCTGAAGGACTGATGCTAAAGCTGAAGCTCCAATACTTGGCCACCTGATGCGAAGAACTGACTCATTAGAAAAGACCCTGATGCCGGGCAAGATTGAAGACAGGAGAAGGGGACAACAGAGAATGAGGTGGTTGGATGGCAGCACTGACTCGATGGACATGAGTTTGAGTAAGCTCCAGGAGTTGGTGAGGGACAGGGAAGCCTGGTGTGCTACAGTCCATGGGGTCTCAAAGAGTCAGACACAGCTGAGCAACTGAACTGGGGCCATCTTGAGATTCCTAACAATTTTTAACGAGAGTGATCCTTTATTTTCATCGCGGGCTGGGCCCCACAAATCATAAAAGCTGCTTCTATTGATGAGAAGGGAGCAAGATTCTTCAGAAAATGATGAAGGATGGAATAGGTTCTTGAAGAGGGAAGGGGACAGGAGAGGGCTGAAGGGCTGTCCCTGAGAGCTGGGGGAGCTTCATGGGTTCCAATCAGGCCCCAGAAGCTCAGGGAAGCTGAGGCTAGGCCACCCTGTGTCTTGCCCCTCCCCCATCAGCCTTTCCCAAGTCACTGAAGCTGTCAGAGCACTGAGAGCTTCTGGGTCTCACTGTGACCCCAGGAAGATGTCAGAAAGCACCCTCCCTCCTCGAAGGCAAACTAGTGCAGCCACTATGGAAAACAGTATATAAGTTCCTTAAGAAACTAAAAACAGAACCACCCTGTGATCCAGCAGCCCCACTGCTGGACATACATCTGGAAAAGACAAAACCTCCAATTTGAAAAGATGTTCACTGCAGCACTATTTACAATAACTAAGATATGAAGCAACCCAAGTGGCCATCAAGAGATGACTGGATAAAGATGTGGTATATATCAATATATGCAATGGAATATTCAGTTCAGTTCAGTTCAGTCCAGTCACTCAGTCGTGTCTGACTCTTTGCAACCCCATGAATCGCAGCACGCCAGGCCTCCCTATCCATCACCAACTCCCGGAGTTCACTCAGACTCACATCCATCGAGTCAGTGATGCCATCCAGCCATCTCATCCTCGGTTGTCCCCTTCTCCTCCTGCCCTCAATCCCTCCCAGCATCAGAGTCTTTTCCAATGAGTCAACTCTTCGCATGAGGTGGCCAATTACTCAGCCATAAAGAAGAATGAAATACTGCCTTTTGCAGGAAATTGGATGGCCCTAGAGATAATCACACCAAGTCAGGCAGACAGAGAAAGACAAATGCCACACAGCATCACTTCTGCGTGGAATCTTAAAAAATAATATAAATATACAAATATATGAAACAGAAACAGGGTCACAGACATAGAAAACAAACTGATAGTTACCAAACGGGGAGGTGGGGAGGGATCTATTAGAAGTACGGAGTTGGCAGGTGCAAACTACTGTACATAAACTAGATAAGCAACAAGGATTTACTATAGAGGGAACTATATTAAATATCTAATAATAACACATAGAGGAAAATAATCTGAAAAATATATACACGTCTCTAACTGAATCACTTTGCTGTATACCTGAAACTAACACAATATTGTAAGGCAACTATACTTCAATTGTTATAAAAAGCATCCCCCTGCCTCCTGGCCCTGGGTATGCACAGGGAGCGTGATGGTGGCTCTCCTACATTTACACTCTTCTGTCCATCCCCCAGGCCTGGGGCTCAGCCTCCAGCTCCAAGTCCTTCTACAGTCCCAGAGCCACAGCAAGGCTAACTCTGAGCAATTCGCTTCAGTTTGCCAAGTGCCTTCAGCCACAGCAAACTGGGACTGGGAGCCCCTGGTTCACTGGAGCTGAGCCCATGCCACAGAGACCCCATTTAAGGCTCCCTGTGATCCAGAGCCTCGTTAGGGAGCGGAAAAGTCACACCCAACCTCATCCCCAGCAGAAGCCCTGCCCCGTCCTCTGGGAAAATCAGCCCTTTATTAAAGCGGGGAGCTGGGCTCTGTGAGTGAGAGTGGGGACTTCTTTCAAGCAGGACCCAGGTCTTAGACTCCTGTGTATTCCAATATCAAGCTCAGAGCCCTGGTAGGAAAGAAGGAAAGATGCAGAAAGGAAACGAGGGAAGGAGGGAAGGATGGATGGATGGGTTGGTCACCTAGGCCTGACTATTCAGAAGAGCACCTAGGAAACCCTCCTGTCTTCTAATCTCCAAAATAGCCTGCCAGATTCCACCAATATTGCTGCATTTCTTAAAAACCTTTTGGCCTTGAGAAGCCCTACTAAAATTCAAATACTCCTGGAAATAAACTCTGTGAGCTTTCTTCCAGGGAGATAAAGGGCGGTGCTTGGAGTCTGGTGAAAGCAGAAAGAAGGCGGGGAGGAGGAGGAGAGACATAGGCAGCGGTGACAAACACAACTGCCCCGGAAGGAACACACCCGTGGCCACGCTGGGGAGAGGCCCTGGGCGGTCACTGCTGACTATAGAGCAGATGGACGGGGCTCCAAGTGGTTCCTGAGCTGCGGTTTGCTGAGTTCTGCTTGTCCTAAGCTCCTTCGTGTCCCAGCTCCCTGAAGTCCAGGACCCTGAATCCCTCTCCCTTCCTGAGCAACCTAAAAGCAGGGCCTTCAGGCGGGGAAGATCCAAAGCTACACAGTGGGTGGGAGCGCGGATGCTCTGGGAGCCCTGCCTCCCGGCCCCTCCGCCAAGCACCCGGCCAGCCCCGCTGAGCCCCCAGCCGAGGTGCTTGGCAATGGGCCTCCCGCTTGGTCCCACTGCAGCAGGGGCGGCGGGAGAGGAGGACCTGGAGGGCCTGCTCCCGAACCCTCCCTGGAGACCCCATCTCGCTCCGCAGGCTGTGACCTCGTTAAGGGGGCCTGCTGGAAAGTGGATTAGGCATCCCAGTGAGTTCCCGTCATGTGGTTGTTATTATCCACAGTGCCCTCTGGCGAGCTGCAGCTGCCCCCGGATCAGCTGATCAGCATCAGCCCCCTACTGCGCATCCCCGCACCCCAGCCCTACCCACATTCCCCCGTTCAATCCACGTGGATTCATCAAGCATGTGGATTCATCAAGTACTCAGCTGGCAGTTAGACCAGCTGGCAGAAAGAAGTCCCCACTCTCACTCACAGAGCATCCCCACTCTCACTCACAGGAGCGTCCCCACCAGAGAAACCAGGATCAAGTGCTGGTGGTCAGGGGATGCTCCCCAAGGGGGCACAGCCAGAGCAGAATGGGGCAGTGGGTGCTGGAGCAGCCAGAAATAAAGGCAGCCAGAGACTTCCTGCCTTAAGCACTGGCCTCTGCTCCCCTGTCTGGTCTCTGATAGCCTGGAAGGTTCCCTGTAACTGCCCCCCCAAAGCAGCAAAAGGCATTCTCCTGTGAATTCTAGAGATCAAAGTGGTCTTCCCTGACCCCTGCCTCCCCCTGCCAGCTCCCCAACAGGCCTGGGAAGTGAGGATCACTTTTTTTTTTCTTTAACAAAACAAGTGCTTGGGGAGTTATTTTTTAATAAAACAAGTTAGTCCAACAATTCCAAGGTACAAACTTAGCCAGTTTTGAACTGATGGATGACAAGGGCCCAGAGGTCAGTCCTTCCACAGAGGAACGGTCTCCTCCCTGATGCCCTCCTTGGTCACGGTGCAGATTCTGAGTGCGTCCCCAGGGTACACATCTCTCTCAGCAGCAGAAACGGAGCCATCTAGCAGGAGCCTCTCAGTTGCTCTTCACACCCACTGCTTCGACCAGTCAGAGGGCAGCCTCCAGGGTCCGTCACCCTCTCCCTCCCCTGGAACAGTCTCCTGGGGTGACTCAAAACCTGGGGGCCAATTCAACCCCAGGGAGCCCCTTAGCTACTTCTCAGTGCTCCCCCTGATTGGAGAAGCTCAGCTCAGGACGCCCTTCTCACATGCAGGGATGGCCGTGTGGGTCGTGGTCCCCAGGGTCCCGTCCCACACACGGTGTTCATTCATTGCCTCGGCCGGATGTCTGCAGAGCAATTACTACAGGCCGAGCACTGGTCAGGGTGGAGGACAGCAAACCCACTCATCCTCAGGCAGTTCCCCGCCTGTGGAACAGACAAGGAGCAGGGCTGGGTGGAGCTGGCCATCCTGTGGGAGGCTCCACGGTGGGGAGTTAGTTCCATGGCCTTTGCCCTCAAGAAGCTTAGAGTCAGGTGGCCAGGCTGACTCAGTGCGGTAAGGCTGGAAGCGGGGTCAGAGGGAGGCAAGAGCGAGCAGCTAAGCAGGGACATCCAAGAAGTGCTTAAGATAGGGGGACGAAACACAGGGCAGAGGCATGGCAGACCCACACAGGGATGGATCTAGGAACTGGAGCTCAGGCAGGAGAGCAGAGGCCCTCCACTCTAGGCAGAGCCCTGGCACAATCAGGTTTATACTCTTTTTTTATTTTTTTAAGATTTTTTATTTTTATTTTTTTGATGTGGACCACTTTCAAAGTCTTTTTTGAACTTGTTACATATAATATTGCTTCTGTTTTAGGTTTTGGGTTTTGGGGGCCCTGAGGCATGTGGGATCTTAGTTCCCCGATCCGGGATCAAACCCACACCCCCTGCAGTGGAAGGCCAAGTCTTAACCATCGGACCCCCAGGAAGTCCCCCCAGGTTTACATTTTAGAAAGTGACTGGCTAGAGCTGGGAGGACAGTATCCTGGGGGAGTCTACCTTTGTTTAGTGAGTGATGCCTGACAACTGAACTTAAGCAGCAGAGGTGAGGCAGGGCAAAGGGGCAAAGTGAATGGATTTAAGGAGGGTGAGTGGACAGGATGTGGTGACTAATGGATGCAGGCTGTGGGCCAGAAGGAAAACGACACCTGGCTTCTGGCTTGATCGGCCAGGAGGACAGCTGAGCAACTAAAAAAGGCAGGGAATATGGACAAGGGGCAGGATGCTGGGAGTGATAAAGGGTTCAGTTTCGAACTTGTTGACACTGAGGCATTTGTGGGACAAATAAGAGATGCTGGAAAGCTGGCAGATGGTGTAATGGATTTGGAAGACATGGCAAACTGAAGTCATACAAGTACCTGAGATCATCCAGTTTGTAAATGATAGCAAAGTTAAACCCTGAGGAACGCCATCAAATAATCCAAAGGAGGAGGAACCTGGGAAAAGTTGAATAGAATGATCAGAAATAGAAGAAAAATCAGGGGAGAAGAGGAAGTGCATTTTCCACATGTAACCAGAAAAGTAAATTCAAACTGATCTAAGTAATAAAAATGATTTAAAGGTGCATGAAATTGGAAATCCAGGGCCAACATTGGCTTCAGGTTCAGCTTGATCCAGCTGCCCAGCAACAACATCAAGGATTCAGTTTCTTTGTGTCTCTTGGTTTTGCCTTAGATAAGATGAGCTTTCTTCTAATGCCAGTTGCCAAAACACAGGTTTCTTATCATCTCCTCAAAGTTCAGGGAAAACAGCCAGATATCTCCCAGAGGATCAAGGAACTTTTTTACCTGGAAAACTGAAAAAAATTTTTTCCCAAGCTCATTGGCTTGAATTTGGTCATATCCCCACCCCTGAACCAATTTCTGTGGTTCTGACTAGCTTATACCCAAAAAGCACTTTCCCCAGGCTCAGAGCATAAGACAGACTTGGTTTTCCACAAAGCACATAGAGGAGTAGATTCTTTAATTTTTTTAAAAAAATTACTTAAAAAATAGAAAGAATGCACATTGTGGGTAAGCATCACAGATGAGATCCTTTCAAGGAGGAAGTAATCAGTAGCATCAAAAACAGAGAGACTGGGACTTCCCTGGCAGTCCAGTGCTTAAGACACACTTCCACTGCAGGAGGTATGGATTCGATCCCTGGTCAGGGATCCTGCACGTGTGTGATATAGCCAGATAATNGGAGGAAGTAATCAGTAGCATCAAAAACAGAGAGACTGGGACTTCCCTGGCAGTCCAGTGCTTAAGACACACTTCCACTGCAGGAGGTATGGATTCGATCCCTGGTCAGGGATCCTGCACGTGTGTGATATAGCCAGATAATAGAAGGAGAAGCAAAAAAGAACAAAAAGCAGAGAGATTAAGAGTCATCTTTTTGTATGAGCTGGAATGGAAATAGCTGTGATAATAGGAGTCCATCTAGAAGTTTCCCTAGAAACTGTGGTCCTCAAAGGGAGTCAAGCCCAGGCGTTGGACACTATGTGTGAGCACGAGGGCACGTGTGTTGGGTGTGTGGGTGTACAGCGGATGGCATGGCCACAGTGGACCTTTGGGAAACTCACTCTGGCCTGAGGGAGGGGATACAGTGGAGGAGCAAGGAGCCGGCTCCAAGAGCAGGGAAGGCTCTCTTAGGTACCTGGGAATGATCAGCCAGCTGGTGGTGACCGGGGATGGAGGAAAAGATAGAATGAATGATGTTAAAGGGATCAGACAGCAGGACTGGGGAGTGTTTGGAAGTGAAGGGTGAGGAGGGGTGGTACTCTGGGTGTGAGGACAGGCCTGGACAGCCCCTGCCGGCCACCATCGAGGATGGAGGTCCTGCCAGAACCCTCCTCCCCTCCCCAGCCTGTCCATCCACTGCCGAGATGCCAGTGAGGTCACACGTGCTGCCACGGTCAGGATGACTAACTAGTCACTGCGGAAAGGAAATCACATATACACATGTGGGAAAGGCTCCAGGCTCCAGCTGGCCCCACAGGTGGGGGCGGGAGGGCGAGCTCCAAGAGGAAGGGACCAAAGGGAAGAGATGCTCCCCCATCAATTTTTTTTTTTTTTACAGAAGTGCAAGTGGAAGAGGATTTTGCCCCAAGGAGCAGCTAAAGCAGAAGAACAGGATCTTCGGTCTCCATTTTGGAAGCAGCTCCCTCAGTGGCTGGTAATTTTTCTTCTAGAAGGTGAAGTGTTTGCAGCCCTTGTTCCAAGAGCTTGGACCCCGTGTCCTTTTTTTTTTTTTTTTTTT
>SJYX01023213.1:107585-137274 GCA_006410675.1 Oreotragus oreotragus
CCCCTAACCTCCTCAGAGATGCATTCTAATCTGGTCATCAGATATTTCTGAAGATGAAGGCTGGTCCCGGACGGACGGGGCATCAATGGAGCTGTGGTGAAGATTGTTTTTCTGGTTTGGGACTTCACCCGCTGGGATTCCGTTAACTGCTTTTGTTGTCCAAGAATGTGAGTTAGGAATCCCTCCAGGAGGTGGGAGGGGTGATTAAAACGAAGAAGAGAATAAAAGCTTTTAAACATGGTCCCTTGGTGCCAAGACTGTCTCTTATACACATCTAGATGTGTATAAGAGACAGGGGTGGGGGGGGTTGCTGACGGAGTGGAGAACACACAGGGGGATGACAGAGCAGGGATGGACGGTTCTTCCCAACAGCCCTGGGAAGGAAAGACAGGAAGGAGAGTCCTGGCAAAACACCTAGTCCTCTGTCTCTGCTTCCTCGCTCAGCATCCGCAGGCCTGGACTTCTCACCCTCGTCTCACTCCAGGTGAGAGGGAGGCGGAGAAGCTGTGGAGGGAGCATGTTTCCAAGACCCCTGCTTCACCAAAACCAAGGCCACCAATCTGGAAAACACGAGGCCTTGGCTCACCGCAGCCACACCTGCCTCCGCCCTCGCAAGTGAGGCGACCCGGGCTCGTGTCTCCAGGATGTGGTCCACGTCCAGCCCTGACGACGGCAGAGGGAGAAGGACCGGGAGCTGCAGCTGGCTGGAGGACGCCTGGGCTCGATGCTCTGGCCTTCTTGTCTGCCCCCAGAGCAGCGGCGGAACCTGGGAAGGAGTCAGACGCGAGGTCTGTGACTCTTTTCAGAAGACGCTCAAGAAAATCTCTTCTTCAGCCTAAAAACCTCGCCACCCAATCACCAGGAAGGTCACAAGGTCAAAAGCGGCCTTTTGGGTCGTACTCCACCCCCTTCTTCCCCCTCACTGAGCACCGAGAAGAACTTCCTGCTGCGGGTGAGGTGGGTAAAAAAAGATTTAATTACAGTTTCTGTTTCTGAGCACGCTCCCCAACCCCGGGGCCANGGTGAAGCGGGCCCTTCTCCCTACAAAGTCCCCTAACCTCCTCAGAGATGCATTCTAATCTGGTCATCAGATATTTCTGAAGATGAAGGCTGGTCCCGGACGGACGGGGCATCAATGGAGCTGTGGTGAAGATTGTTTTTCTGGTTTGGGACTTCACCCGCTGGGATTCCGTTAACTGCTTTTGTTGTCCAAGAATGTGAGTTAGGAATCCCTCCAGGAGGTGGGAGGGGTGATTAAAACGAAGAAGAGAATAAAAGCTTTTAAACATGGTCCCTTGGTGCCAAGAACAGTTCCCAAAGCTTACAAGTACTCGCAGGCCCATCAAAGGGAAGCCAGGCCGATAGCTCTTGTTTGTTGACTGGGTGAAACACTACGTCTCAGGATTATTGCCATTGAAAACATTTCCTCTATCTGGGATCTTTTCTACACCAAGTGCACAATTGCTTCATTCATCTCCTTGGAGGAATCTGTCACCAAATCCATAAACTGCCTCTGCCAGCAAGCAGGGCAGGACACCCACCTGCCCGGCCTCTGTCCACTGGGATGAGATAAGGATGTGATTCCCGGGTTGATAAAGCCCAGATTCTCTCCCACCCTGTGGGCGACACCCTCCTCCTTTCCCCAGCCTAGCCCCAGCCCCCCTCACTCTCATAAAGAACCAAGGCAAAGGGAGAGGGTTGGAGGCAGGAAAGTGGTCTCCATCAATGTTCAGGGAGCTTCACGTAAACATACGATGTATTCCTCCCTCCAAGAAAAGAAATCTAACCTCACAGTGTGCCTTCTACGTACCAGACATAAGCTGTGTCACAAGTTTGCTCTTTACCATAACCCAGCAAGGCATGTCTTTCATGGAGGGAAAAGTTGCCCAAGAACCCAGTGGCAAGAGCGGGACTCAAGAGTGAGTCCCACCAGCCGATGGTAAGAATGTGGGCAAACCGTGGAGAATCTGAGCTTTGTATCACCTGCCTCTTTACTGCAGGTAGTAATGGTACCTCTCCACCCTAGCTCCCAGCTCTGACTTCCTCAAGTGAGATGGAATCTCCTTCATCTCTCTGTCCAGGTACCATGATCACCCTCCTTGGATGTCAGACTGGAGTGAAGCAGTACCCACATCACGTGCCATGGGGAGCAAGGGGAGACTTGCCGGTGGTCCGGAGGAGGGTACTGGTAGGAGCTGGAGCTGGAGGGGGAGTGCCAGGCATCACGGGGCAGACCATGATGGCAGACCAGGAGGGAAGGTTAAGCACATGCCCTCTTCTGGGAGTGGGAAGCACCCAAGGGGACCCTCCCTCCACCCCCAAGGCTCATCAGTTAGAGCAGTCAAATCTGCAGAAGTCTTACAGGGAGAGCCAAGTGACCCTGTGACAAGAGGTGAGAGTGGAACCGACATCCAAAGCACCCTCCGCCTGACGGGACAGTGGGGGCAGGCACAGGGGTGACGCCTGCCTGGTGCCACTTTGAAGAGACCCAGCAGTTCCTCAAAGAAGGGCAGCCTCTGCCACCTGGGTGGGACTCATCCTCGAGTAAAAAGGAGCTGCTCTGGGCAGGTTTTAGTGCGGGGGGTGGGGCGGTCCCCACAGACCCACCTCAGTCTAGACCCACCTCGGTCTAGACCCACCTCAGCCCTAGCAGAGGGGCATCTGCGGAGGCACAGACTTGGCCCACACCGCCTCCTCTGCCCCTGAGTGAGAGACCGAGCCCCCAGGGCGCTCCTCTGTACCTTGCAGGGCACCACCTGCATTCTGTTTTGCTGCAGGCCCTGCTGTTCTGTCTTTTCTTTGTGGAGCCCAGGGCGGGGCCCTTATGCCCCCCGGGTCCCCTCAGCGGCTCCCACAGGCCCGGCCCGGCGAGGGTGCGCCCGGACGCCCCCCTACGCCGCCCCTGGTGGAGATGAGGGTGGGTGAAGGTGAGACGGGGGTTGGGGCAGAGGAAGGTGAGAACGGCCCGGTTCACCCGTGCTCCCCAGTCTTGCCCACCCACCGTCCACCCCAGGCCCCGAGAGGGCCCACCGGGGTGCCAGGCGCGTTTCAGCGGGGGTGAGGAGTGCGGCCCCTGCTCTCTGGGCCCCGGGCCCGGGCGCGAGCCCAGCGCCGCCTCCCCGCCCGGCAGGAAGCGCTCCGGCGGCTTCACCGCGCCTGCCTCCCGGCCGTAATCGAGCCTCGCCCTCCGGGGTGATGTGTGTGTCAAAAATACGCCGAGGCTGTAAATCAGGCGGTAGGAAGCTCCGTCTGCTGTTTGCCTGCTCAACCAGAGGGAGACGAAATGGCCTGTCACGGGCTCCCCGAGTCTGCGAAACCGCGTGTGATTTCAGGAGATTTGTAACCGGCATGAACACCGGCCAGCGCCCGGGGAGCCGGGCTCCCGGCGCCCTGCGGCCCGCGCGCCCCCCGCCCTCCTCCGCAGCTGGGGCCGAGCCGGCGGGGGACCCGGGGACCAGGTGCCGGACCAGCCCTGGTGCTCAGCAGCAGCTGCTCCGGCTCCTCCCCAGGAGGATCTGGGGGAGATTTTCCACTGCCCAGTTCCATGGAGATTTCACCTGCCCCGACTGGTCACAAGGAGGAGAGCGGGGAAAGTTGGGGCTGGGGGGGCCCGCACGCAGACCCCCCCCAACCCGCATCCTACAGGCATCCGTGGGGGTGGCAGGCGGGCGAGTCCCGAGTAGTGGATTTTGTTTGTTTTCTCTGGCCCTGGAATGCCGAGGTGTGTGGAGGTGGTTTGTGGGTGGGAACCTGGCATCCTTTTGGGGGGGAAAGAAAGGACAGGATCCAGGCCGAGGTTTCAGGGAGCGAGCACAAAAGCCAGCGAGGGGCCTAAGCCGCCCAGCGTGGGTGAAGGCTGCCTGCGCCTCGCGCTCCGACCTCCCTGCCTCCCTCCCCCTGCGCTCCTCCTCCTCCTGCCGGAACCCGCCCCCACCCTCAGCCCTGAGCCGCTGATGCCCTCGGGGTTCTGTTTTCATTCCAGGCTGTGGATCCGGTCGTGGGAAGCAGGTAGGAAACCATGATTCTGGAGGTTAAATGAAGAATTATATTTAGTGCTCACAGAAAGCCAAATATTGGGTTAGCAGCCAGGAATGGAGAGGGGAAAAAAAAAAACCCAAAAGCAAACAGCAGAGGAAAGAAATTCCTACCAAACAAGGTTCCTATTCATTCCTCCAGTCCCAGGTGCAGGGGCCTGCAGAGGTGAGACCTGGCCGAGTGGAAGCGGTCTGTCTGTCCTGTGTTCGTGGCTACAGAGAAGCTCGTGGACCCCAGACTTCTGTGCGACCCCAAACTCTGATCCCTCACTGCCTGTCCTCATGAGACCAAGGGACTCTCAGGCCTGCCCACAAAGGTGGTCCGTAGCTCCGCTGGCAGTGGTACCTCAGGCTTACTACATTGGGAGGTAGGGATGGAGTGGGGAAGGGGAGAGCAAAGTGAAACGCCACTGCCTTGACTTTCAATGAGTGATTCAGCCTCTCTGGTCCTCACCTATGGGATGTAGAGTTGGATAGTGATTTCACAGGGCATCACTGACTCAACGGACATGAGTGTGAGCAGACTCCAGGAGGTAGTGAAGGACAGGGAAGCCTGACATGTTGCAGTCCATGGGGATGCAGAGAGGCAGATACAACTGAGCGACTGAACAACATCCTATTATTCTGTTTCTGCTAAAATAAATGATAAAAGTAAGAGTGTAAACAAGACCACAACAGCAGCACCCATCTGCTTCCATCAGAGCTTAGGCGAGGCCCAGACATGGCAAGCTGTGTTTTAGCCTGTTCCCCATGACTTCTAGGATCTGAGCTGACTCCACTGGACTCCAGTGATGTTTCTGGAACCTGCTCTGACTGCTGCAAAATCAGACAGCAGCCTGGGGCTGGGGCGGGGTCGGGTGGGGGAAGGTCTGGAGGTTCAGGAAGAAACTGCAAGTAGGTGGGAGAGAGAAGGGATAGAGGAGGACCCTGCCACCACCTTTAGCCAGCATCTTCTGTGGGACCACAGAGAAGGCCGTTTATCTTCCTAACTCCAAAGCTCATTTCCAATCAGTCACCGGATGGTTTAATTCCCTTCTCCTACAATGGATTTCTCCCGTGGGGGAGATCTATGGTAGGAGGCTGGATCCCAAGTGAGAAAGGGCCTTTAAAGGCAAAATTGCTAGCTAGTGGGTAAAAGACAAAATTCTGACCAATCCTGAAAGGAGAGACAGCTCCCCCAGGTCTGTCTGTCTCTGTGTGTCTTTATTTCTCAGACACTTGACTCTCTCTGCCTCCCATGCCCTAGTGTTCTCTAATGGGCCCAAGCTTCAGGCAGAATCTGGGCACCCGTACACCCTGTGGGTAGGAAATGCCAGCCTGAGGACTAGCCTTTCCTATACGTTGATGATGATGAATGCGCCCTCCAAGGAGCCCAGCCTAAGGGCACACTTGTTAACTAGCTCATCCCCGGCCCATCCACGATTCCCCAGGTTCCAGCCCGCATCAGCCAGCACTCAGAAACAGGCATCGGTCAGGTGAGTCAGACCAGAACCCCAGGAGAGGACACCCAGAGCCACCCACGGACAGAATTGTAAGATAAAATGAATTCTCACAAACCTGCCCCTTCCTTTGCATGCCTTAAGCTCAGCAAATGACACCGCCTTCCATGAGTTTTCTAGAAACTAAAAATCATCTTTGACGTCCATCCAATCCACCACCTCCTATTTATCTCCCAAGTTTATCTCTACAGTCCTGCCACCCCCACTGCCACTGCCCTCGTGGGCCCTTGGACAATGGTTTCGGGAGGATGAAGGGACAAAATAGCATCTGCGTGTGGTGAGAAGGAGTGGAAAGAGTGCTAAAGCCTTATTGTCCATGGAGGGAAGTCTATCAATAGTACCCAAAGCTGAAAAATAAAGAGGTAGGAATATAAGCATATTATTTGGTGTTTACAAAGGTAAACACCAAAAGAAGCAGTTAAAGGAGTTGAGGGACTTCCCTGGTGGTCCAGTGGCTAAGACTCCTCACTTTCAATGCAGGGAGCCTGGGTTCGATCCCACGTTGGGGAACTAGATCCCGCATGCTGCAACTAAGACCTGGTGCAGCCAAATAAATAAATAAAAATAAATATAAAAAAATAAAATGACTGAGTAGGAATAGATGATCAGATAAATACAAATAGAATAAAACAAATAGAAAAGACAGATAAAGACAAATAAAATAAAGAGCCCAGAACATCAGTAGGGAAATAATTATTTGGTTAATGGTACTAGGGCACCAGTTGCTGCTGCTGCTGCTGCTAAGTGGCTTCAGTCGTGTCCGACTCCGTGTGACCCCACAGACGGCAGCCCACCGGGCTCCCCCGTCCCTGGAATTCTCCAGGCAAGAACACTGGAGTGGATTGCCATTTCCTCCTCCAATGCATGAAAGTGAAAAGTGAAAGGGAAGTCGCCCAGTCATGTCCAACTCTTAGCAACCCCATGGACTGCAGCCCTGGAAAAAAAATTAGATGGCTACTTCACACCATATAGAATATATAAATTCCAGGTGTTCAAAAGACATAAATTTAAAAAAGAAAAATTATACAGTTTCAGAAGAAAGTATGAGGAAAAAAGAAAATAGGATACCTTTGTGATCTCAGTGTTGAAAAAGAGTACTTAAATAGAATACAAAAGCCTGATCCATAAAGGAAATTATTGATAAATTTACTGTAAGAAAACATAAAGAAGAGAAAGCTAAAAATTTAAAGACAAGAACTAGGAAAGGATATGTGAAGCATGCACAACAAGAGTTGAGGGACTTCTCTGGTGGTCCAGAGGGTAAGATTTCACACACCCAATGCAGGGGGCCCGGGTTCTATCCCTGGTCAGGGAACTAGATGCCATATGCTGTAACTAAGTGTTCGAATGTCACAACTGAGGATTTCGTATGCTGCGATTAAAGATCCCACGTCCCTCATCTAAAAGATCCTGTGTGGACCTGGCCCAGCCAAATAAATGCATGCGTATTTTTAAAAAGAGTTTAATAAACTAATACAACATTGTAAATCAACTATATTTCAATTAAAAGTAGTTTTATGTATTTCATCCATATTTGATAAGGACCTCTTAAAGACAGTTTAAGAGAGGTTCCAGTTCCAGTGGATGGAGTAAGCATGCCCCACCCGCCTCCCCCATTAAATACAACTATAAATCCCACACAGACTGTATGGAGCAGGTAGCTCTCCGAGGACCCTGAAAAGTAAGTGGTAATAAATTGATGGGGCTTCCCTGGTAGCTCAGCTGGTAAAGAATCCGCCTGCAATGCAGGAGACCCCAGTTCAATTCCTGGGTTGGGAAGATCCCCTGGAGAAGGGAACAGCTAAGTACCAGTATTCTGGCCTGGAGAATCCCATGGACAGAGGAGCCTAGTGAGCCTACAGTCCATGGGGTTGCAAAGAGTCGGATACAACTGAGACTGCACGTGCACACACGCATGCACACAATGGGCTGATGGGGGAAGGATGCCAGAATTCAGAATTTTACCCAACCGGGGTTGAGGTTATCAGTTTTTCCCCTTCAGTATCACCTGACCCGAAGGAAGCTCGAAACCCAGGAATTCATAAAGATGAGCACAGAAACAGCTCCCAGAGAAACCTTCTTCTTCTGATCTGTGGAAGGGAAAAGTGGCCATGACTCAGGGCCAGAAAGTGTTCCCTACTTTTGTTGGGTTTCTTCCTCTTTCTTTGCTGTTCTCACTCCAGTTACCAGGCAGGACTGAAGTGGAAGCATGATGCTGGTAGGTGCCAAAGCCCTGAGGGATGCAGAGGGGCAGAGGTCTCCAGACTGGATAGCAACCCCATGGACTGCAGCCCTGGAAAAAAAATTAGATGGCTACTTCACACCATATAGAATATATAAATTCCAGGTGTTCAAAAGACATAAATTTAAAAAAGAAAAATTATACAGTTTCAGAAGAAAGTATGAGGAAAAAAGAAAATAGGATACCTTTGTGATCTCAGTGTTGAAAAAGAGTACTTAAATAGAATACAAAAGCCTGATCCATAAAGGAAATTATTGATAAATTTACTGTAAGAAAACATAAAGAAGAGAAAGCTAAAAATTTAAAGACAAGAACTAGGAAAGGATATGTGAAGCATGCACAACAAGAGTTGAGGGACTTCTCTGGTGGTCCAGAGGGTAAGATTTCACACACCCAATGCAGGGGGCCCGGGTTCTATCCCTGGTCAGGGAACTAGATGCCATATGCTGTAACTAAGTGTTCGAATGTCACAACTGAGGATTTCGTATGCTGCGATTAAAGATCCCACGTCCCTCATCTAAAAGATCCTGTGTGGACCTGGCCCAGCCAAATAAATGCATGCGTATTTTTAAAAAGAGTTTAATAAACTAATACAACATTGTAAATCAACTATATTTCAATTAAAAGTAGTTTTATGTATTTCATCCATATTTGATAAGGACCTCTTAAAGACAGTTTAAGAGAGGTTCCAGTTCCAGTGGATGGAGTAAGCATGCCCCACCCGCCTCCCCCATTAAATACAACTATAAATCCCACACAGACTGTATGGAGCAGGTAGCTCTCCGAGGACCCTGAAAAGTAAGTGGTAATAAATTGATGGGGCTTCCCTGGTAGCTCAGCTGGTAAAGAATCCGCCTGCAATGCAGGAGACCCCAGTTCAGTTCCTGGGTTGGGAAGATCCCCTGGAGAAGGGAACAGCTAAGTACCAGTATTCTGGCCTGGAGAATCCCATGGACAGAGGAGCCTAGTGAGCCTACAGTCCATGGGGTTGCAAACAGTCGGATACAACTGAGACTGCACGTGCACACACGCATGCACACAATGGGCTGATGGGGGAAGGATGCCAGAATTCAGAATTTTACCCAACCGGGGTTGAGGTTATCAGTTTTTCCCCTTCAGTATCACCTGACCCGAAGGAAGCTCGAAACCCAGGAATTCATAAAGATGAGCACAGAAACAGCTCCCAGAGAAACCTTCTTCTTCTGATCTGTGGAAGGGAAAAGTGGCCATGACTCAGGGCCAGAAAGGGTCCCCTACTTTTGTTGGGTTTCTTCCTCTTTCTTTGCTGTTCTCACTCCAGTTACCAGGCAGGACTGAAGTGGAAGCATGATACTTGTAGGTGCCAAAGCCCTGAGGGATGCAGAGGGGCAGAGGTCTCCAGACTGGGCGGGGTGGGGGGGACAGATTTCCTGTTTATTACTCTTTGATTTGAATGACTGGCGGTCTCTCATCAGATACCATGGAGGCTAAAAGGAGGAGGAACTACGTTTTTAAAATGCTAAAAGAAAAAAAAAAATTGAACCAAGAATTCTATACACAGTTCAATGCAATCCTTATCCAAAGTTCCAACTGTGTTTTTGTTAGACATAGACAAGCCAATCCTAAAATTTATACAGAATTGCAAGGGACTTTTAACAGTCAAATCAATTTTTTAAAAGAGGAATAAAGTTAAAGAACTCATACTTCCCAATTTCAAAATTTACTACAAAGCTACAGTAATCAAAACAGTATGGTACTTGACAGATGAATGGCTAAAGATGCGATGTATATATATATATGCACAAACAATGGTATACAGTGGAATATTACTCAGCCACAGAAAACAATGAAATAATGCCACTTGCAGCAACATGGATGAACCTAGAAAGTATTATACTAAGTGAAGTAAGTCAGAAAAAAAGACAAATATCATATCATTTATATGTGGAATCTTTAAAAAATGATACAAATGAATTTATTTACAAAATAGAAGCAAACTCACAGACATAGAGAACAAACTAATGGTTACCAAAGTGAAAGGGGGGTTAGGGATAAATTATGATTTTGAAATTAACAGATACATACTACAATATATAGAATACTATACTATATAAGATACATACTACAATAGATAAACAACAATGATCTGCTATTAAATATATGGCGCAGCGAGTTATATTCAGTATCTTATAATAACCATAATGGAAAACAATCTGAGAAAGAACATACATACATATATATATTCTATATTCTATATCAAAGACCCAACTGTAAGGGCTAAAACAACAAATCTCTTCTAATAAAACATAGATGTAGATCTCTGTGGTCTTACATTTGATAAGGAAGTCTTAGATATGCACAAAAGGCATAAGCAGCAAAATAGAAATAGATAAACTGTCAAAAGTTTAAAATTTTGTAAATCAAAGAAATGAAAAGACAACCTGCAGAGTGGGAGAAAATATTTATATATCATATATCTAGTATCTTGGATATATAAAGAACTCTTACAACTCAACAACAGAAAGACAAGTCAATTCAAAAATAGGCAAAAGACTTGAACAAATGATTACCTAAAAAAAACATACAGATGACCAATAAGCACATGAAAAGATGCCTAACATCACTCATTATTGCTGCTGCTGGTAAGTCGCTTCATTTGTGTCCGACTCTGCAACCCCATAGATGGCAGCACACCAGGCTCCCCGATCTCTGGGATTCTCCAGGCAAGAATCCTGGAGTGGGGTGACATTGCCTTCTCCAATGCATGAAAGTGAAAAGTGAAAGTGAATTATCTCAGTCATGTCCTATACTCAGCGACCCCACGGACTGCAGCTTACCAGGCTCCTCTGTCCATGGGATTCTCCAGGCAAGAGTACTGGAGTGGGGTGCCATTGCCTTCTCCAATGCATGAAAGTGAAAAGTGAAAGTGAATTTGCTTAGTCGTGTCCTATACTCAGTGACCCCATGGACTGCAGCCTACCAGGCTCCTCCGTCCATGGGATTCTCCAGGCAAGGGTACTGGAGTGGGGTGCCATTGCCTTCTCTGTCATTCATTATTAGGAAAGTGCAAATAAAAAAACTGAGATACCACTTCACATCCATTAGGTTGGCTATAAAAAAATAAAATAAACAGGAAATAACATGTAAGAGTAAGGATGTGGGAAAACCCTGATATATTGCTGGTGGGAATATATAATGGTGCAGACACTGTGGGAAAGTTTGGCAGCTTCTCAAAAAGTTAAACAGAGAATTACTATATGACCTAGCAATTCTACTCCTAGATCTATATCCAAGAGAACTGAAAACAGGTGTTCACACAGAAACTGGTACACAATTGCTCATAGCAGTATTTATTCATAGCAGCTAAGGACTGAAAACCACCCAAATGTCTGTCAACTGGTGAATGGAAAAGCAAACTGAGATATATCCAAACAATGGAACATTATTTAATCACAGAAAAAAATGAAGTATCAATACATGCTGCAATGTGGATAAACCTGGAAAACATGTCATGGGAAGGAAGCTAAAGATAAAGATCATGTGTTATATGACTCCATTTATATAATGTGTCCAGAATAGGTAAATCCACAGAGACAGAAATAGGTTAGTGGGAATGGTGGGAGGGGGACTAGGGAGTAACTGCTTAATGACAAGAGTTTTTTTGGGGGGAGGGGGGTAAGGAAAGTGTTTTAGAGGTAGATACTGCCAATGGTTGAGCAACATTACGAAGGTACTAAAAGCCACTGAACTGTGCAATTTAAAATGGTTACAATGGTGGATTATATATCACGAATTTTACCTCCATTTTTTAAAAAGCATTCTAAATCCAGTGAAAGTATTCGTCAAGAATGAAAGTGAAGTAAAGACATTCTCAAATAAAACTAAGAGAATTTGTCTGCAGCAGGTTCATTCTAAAATAAATGCAAAAAAAAATCTTCAAATAGAAGGAATAGAATACCTTAAAGAAATATAGAACATCAGAGTGAAGAAAGAGAAAAAGTAGTAAACAGAATAGACTATCCTTCTCTTAAGTTTTTTAAAATATGTCTGACAATTGAAAGCAGAAATTATAACATAGTTCAGTGAATTTCCGGTGTATATAGATGTGATACACATGACAACTACAAGATGAAGGGAGAGGGTAAAGGGACCTATATGATGGTAAGGTTTCTACAGGCTACATGAAGAGGTAAGATACTAAGTATATATTATAATCTTTGGGGGACTCCTCTGGTGGTCCAGTGATTAAGACTTCATGCTTCCAATGCAGGGAGTCCAGGTTCAATACCTGATCAGGGAACTAAGATCCCACATGCCACAACCAAGAGTCACAGGCTGAAACTGAAAATATCCTGAGTGTAACAACTAAAATTCCACACAGCTAATATACATATACTAAAATATATATATGTATACATGTATATATACAGAGAGACTTGGACCCTAAAGAAAGCTGAGCACCAAAGAACTGATGCTTTTGAACTGGTGTTGGAGAAGACTCTTGAGAGTCCCTTGGACTGCAAGGAGATCAAACCAGTCAATCCTAAAGGAAATCAGTCTTGAATATTCATTGGAAGGGCTGATGCTGAAGCTGAAGCTCTAATACTTTGGCCACCTGAGGCGAAGAACTGACTCATTCGAAAAGACCCTGATGCTGGGAAAGATTGAAGGCAGGAGAAGGGGGTGACAGAGGTTGAGTTAGTTGAATGGCATCACTGACTCAATGGACATGAGTTTGAGCAAGCGCTGGGAGTTGGTGATGGACAGGGAGGCCTGGAGTGCTGCAGTCCATGGGGTTGCAAAGAGTCAGACACGACTGAGTGACTGAATGGAATTGAACTGATATATATAATAATCCTTGGAGTAACTACTGAAAAAATTCATTTAAAACTATACTAAGAGATATAGTTAAAAGCTCAACAGATAAATTAAAATAGAATACAAAATACTAAACATGTAGACCCAGTTTTAAACATATCAATATACATATGAAAGGGCACAACTGAGTGACTGAATGGAATTGAACTGATATATATAATAATCCTTGGAGTAACTACTGAAAAAATTCATTTAAAACTATACTAAGAGATATAGTTAAAAGCTCAACAGATAAATTAAAATAGAATACAAAATACTAAACATGTAGACCCAGTTTTAAACATATCAATATACATATGAAATAAAAGTAGTCTGAAAGACAGGGACTGTCAGATTTGATTTAAAATCAAACAAGACCCGACTATTTGCTGTCTATGATTTTGTAATATAAGTAGGTTAAAAGTAAAAGAATGGGAACAATACCATGCAAACACTAATCAAAAGAAAGCTAAAGTGGCTGCATTAATATTAGACAAAAGACACTGCATAGCAAGGATAATTTCTAAGAATAAAGAGGAGCAATACACAATAATTAAAGAGTCAATTCTCCAAGAAGACGTAGTAATTTTAAATATGTTTGCACTTAGCAAAAGAGCTTCAAAATACACACAACAGATGCTGATAGAACTGAGTTAGACAAATCCATTATTACAGTTAGAGATTTCAATACTCTTCTCTCGGTAACTGATAAACAAGCCAATAGGAAATAAGCAAATATATCGAAGAACTAGTCCTTCTACCAGCTGATCTAATTGATATTTACAGAATGCTCCACCCAACAAGATCAGAATATACATTCTTCTCAAATGTACATATACATTTCACTATGACAGTTCATATCCAGAGTCATAAAACAAACCGTAATAAATATAATAGACTTGAAATCATACAAAGTATGTTCTCTGACCATAATGGAATTAAACAAGCAATCAATAACAGAAAGATAGCTGGAAAACCTCCAAATACTTGGGAATTAAACAACGTAATCATCCATGGGTCAAAGAGGATGTCTTGAGGGAACGTCAAGTATTTTGATGGGACTTCCCTGGTGGTCCAATGGTTCAGAATCCACCTTGCAAAGCAGGGGATGTGGGTTCGATCCCTGGTCGGGGAACTAAGATCCCACATGCCACAGAGCAACTATGCTCAAGCACTGCAAGTACTGAGCCCATGCACTTTGGAGCTCACACACAACTAGAGAGTCTGTGCGCCACAACAAAAGATTTCATACAATGAAGATGCTGTGTGCCTCAGCTAAGACCTGATGCAGCCAAATAAACAACATATAATTTAAAAAAAAAAAAACAAAACCCTTCTGTTTTAAAAAAAATTGACCTGAATGAGTATACCACATGTTAGAGTTTGTGGGATGCAGCTAAAGCCATGCTCAGAGGGAAATGTATACTGTTAAATGCCTACATTTGAAATAAAGAAAGATTTCAAGGCACTAGTCTAAGCTCCCACATTGAGAAAAGGGCTCCCCTTGTGGCTCAGCTGATAAAGAATCTGGCTACAATGCAGGAGACCTGGGTTCGATCCCTGGGTTGGGAAGATCCCCTGGAGAAGGGAAAGGCTACCCACTCCAGTGTTCTGGCCTGGACAGTTCCATGGACTGTATAGTCCATGGTGTCGCAAAGAATCAGGCATAACTGAGCAAAATTTCATATTAAGAAAAACTAGAGTGAAGTAAACCCAAAACAATAAGAAACAAGGACAGAACAAAGATGAAAAAGAAACCAATGAAATTAAAAGCAAATACTATGGAGAACACCCATGATAAAACTAAAAGCTGATTCTTTGAAAATTTCAATAAAAATGGATACATCTCTAGTTAGAGTAACGAAAAATGGGGAGTGAGACAGGAGAGAAGACACAGATTATGGTCCTCCCTCATTATCTCGGAGGGATTCGTTTCAAGACCCACCTTGGATACCAAAGTCTGCAGAAAGTCTGCAGATTCTTAAGTCCCTTATATAAAATGGCAAAGTACAGAAAGCTGTCTGAATCCATGAGGTCTCATACACCCATAGAAAGGAAAGACGATACTAGCTTCCAGAGTGAAAGAGAGGATCCCCCAATAGACTCTACAGACATTAAAAGAATAATAAGAGAGTACTAGGAACAAGGAACAACTCTACACAAATAAATTTGACAACTTAGATAGAATGAACCAATCCCTTGACAGCTACAAATTAACAAAGCTTCCCATGGAAGAGGTGAAAGTGAAAGTGAAGTCGCTCAGCCGCGTCCGACTCTTTGCGACTGCAAGGACTGTAGCCTACCAGGCTTCTCCGTCCATGGGATTTTCCAGGCAAGAGTACTGGAGTAGGTTGCCATTTCCTTCTCCAGGGGATCTTACCAACCCAGGGATTGAACCTAGGTCTCCTGCAATGCAAGCAAACGCTTTACTCTCTGAGCCACCAGGGAGATGACCCAAATAGTTCCTATCCTTTATAGACATCAATTCATAGTTAAAATAGTCTCATAGTGTCTTTCAATTTCATTGATTTTTTTAACATGTGTTAAAAAACTCAGAACTGCAAAACTTCCTCTCCTCGAAAAAAGTCAGTTTTACTCTGATTTTAAAAATCAATTAAGAAAAAAACAAATGAACAGATATTAAAGTAGACATAAGTAGGAAAGTCACACAAGAAATAAACAAAATCTGTAAAGATCTTCAACTTCCCTACTAGTCAGAGGATGCAATTCAAATTTAATAAGAAGTCATTTGGTACCCAGAGGTTGATCAGAGCAAGTACTGGGAAGCTGCAGAACCACAAGGCTGTCACTTATTGCTGGTAGGAATACAGCTGGCCAATCCCTCTCGAGAGGCATTTCACAAGAGGAAGCTAAAAACGGTCCTGCCCTTTCCCCGAGCAATGTCCCTTCTAAAATTCTCTAAGGAGTGCAAAGAAGGACATGCCAAGAAAGTTCATTTCAGCATTGTCTGCAATAATACTTTATGCAAAATATTTTAAGCCAGAGATTTATACATGGTGTATTATTCATACAATGTAACACTATACCATATTCTTAAATGCTATTGATTTTATGTGGTTTTAAGTAAATGAACTTTCAGCTATGTGAACTCGAACATAGATAAAATCTCATAGATAGAATGTCCAGTGCAAAAGCAAGTTGTAAAAATGACAAATGACACTTTATATAAAGTTTGAAAATATGCAAAATGTTGTATATTGTTGATGGATACATAAAAATGCTTTAATGGTATAAAAACATGTCTCTAGAAAATTGTACAGATGAACCGAGTTCCAGGGCAGGCATAGAGATGCAGACATGGAGAAAGGACCTGGACGTGGGGGGAATGATGAGTTGGGAGACTGGGATTAACAGATACACTCGATCACATGTAAAATAGATAGTGGAACTTGCTAAATAGTGCAGGGAACTCAACTCAGTGCTCTGTGATGACCTCGAGGGGTAGGTTGGGAGGGAGGTCCAAGAGGGAGAGGAGATATGTACACACTTAGCTGAATCACTTTGTTGTACAGCAGAAACTAGCACAACATTGTAAAGCAATTATACTCCAATTAAAAAAAAAATCATGCCTGGAAACATAAACACAAATTCAGGACAGGCACCACCTCAGGGGCCAGAAAGGAATGTGCTCAGCATAGAATACACAAAAGGGCTTCCACTGGACCTAAAATTTCTTTTCTCTTTTTTTAAGAAAACTATGCAAGCAAGGCCAAAGACTGAAATTCAGTGGAGGTGGAAGATGGATTTATGAGACTTCATTACGTTATTCTTTGTATTTTTTTTTTTTAGATAAGGGATATTGGAAGTGTTTCGTAATGAAATGGAAAATTACCTTTGCACACAACAATGAGCCTAGTGGTTAGCGTCCTTAGCCACGAGCAATGTGGTCTGGCTGCTCACGCTCTGATCCTACTTGGTCTGCTCTCTGGCTGTGGGACTCAGGAAACGTTACTTTACTTCTCTGAGCCTCAGTCTCCTCATCCATAAAATAGGGATAATATTAGGACTTTCCTTACAGTATTTTTGTGGGGGTTACAAGCGAAGAAATGCAAGCTGCTTCGTGTAATTCTGGACACAGAGCAGATATCATTTTTGTTAGTG
The DNA here is from genome assembly GCA_006410675.1 of Oreotragus oreotragus. Lineage (NCBI taxonomy): Eukaryota > Metazoa > Chordata > Mammalia > Artiodactyla > Bovidae > Oreotragus > Oreotragus oreotragus. The sequence goes on from SJYX01023213.1 coordinate 124,319, forward strand.
AGGCAGGAAATAGTTGGGCCCCCAGGCTGAATGGTTTCTCCCCTGTGGACAGAAACTCCGTAGCAGCAAAAGCTCCGTAAAAGCAGGATGATGGAGGAGGCTGGGCTCAGCTCAGAAAAGAGACAAAAGACCACATATTCCTCATGTTCAAAGTCAAGCAGACCTTCCCGACTACACATGTACAGACAGGCTCCTTGGCGGTCACCTGTGTAATAAGTGATGCCAGCTACCCATAAGCCTCTTCACTAGAACCCATCTTGGCTAAGAGATGCACACACACACACGTGGAGGGGGACCCTGAAAGATACCAAACACGGACTGAGACCCAGGCAAAGCAAGATGAAGCATCAAAGGAAAACCCAGGATGAATGCCCCGTAAATGTGAGTCAAATTACCACGAGGGCGCGACTCTCAGAGCCCACCCGTGTCGAGCCACCCGTACTGAACTCTTTTTCTTCCTAATAAATACCTTACTTGTTTCACTGCTGTTCATCTTTCCAGGAATTGTTTTCTGCAAAGCGGAAGGACCGGGACCTTGCCATTGATCACTGGTAAGTGGCTAGGATTAGCTCTCTGCACCAAGACCCGGCCTCAGTCTCTGGCTGAGAAGTCCCACTTCAAGCCGTCGCAGGCCGAGGCCACCTGAGATCATTAGGTTTTTTTTTTAATGATTATTCCTCAACCTTTGCACCTCAACTATCACCTCTGTGAAACCTTCCCCACCCAACACTGCCTCCATGTCAAATCCATCTATCAACCCTGGACCCAGGAGAACTGGGCATTCCATTCTGACTGTTCACCTTGCTTATCTGTGTAGCTTAACTATTTGTTTGTCTGTCTACCTGGCTATGCTATTTTCTCATTTACCGTTTTATCTCAGTGTCTGGCAACGGTAGGAATGTGAGAATTGTGATGAATGCCTAAAAGAACAAATGAACCACTGACTATCCCTCCTGTCTCTAAATAAATCCCCTTGTGTTTTCTCTCCCTATTCCCTCCTCTTTCTCAACAGCCTGAGACCCCTGAGAGCAGCTTATGCTAAGTCACTTTAGTTACGTCCGACTTCCTTGCAACCCCATGGGCTATAGCCCACCAGCTCCTCTGTCCATGGGATTCTCCAGGTAAGAGTACTGGAGTGGGTTGCCATTTCCTACTCCAAGGAATATTCCTGACCCAGGGATCAAACCTGCGTCTCTTACATCTCCTGCCTTGGCAGGCCAGTTCTTTACCGCTAATGCCACCTTGGAAGTCTAAATCCCTCTAATCACAGGAGAACTACTTAACAGTCAGTGCTCTGAACATACACTCTTTTTGGATCAGAGAAGACAAGCTTAAAACAGAAAGAGAGTCTCTGATGGTGAAATTTCAGACCCTAAGTGTTGCACTAGACACACACACACACACACACACACACACACACACACACATATACATCTATCTCTGCTCCGAGAGGGACTATCTCAACCAGTGAGACATATTGAAAAATAATGAGGGAACAGAACTCTCAGGAAAAGAGTTGTGAATGTTCTCTTGAAAAATCGTGGTGAATCACATTAAAAAAACACACACACACACAAATCATATTCTTCGTGAATAAAAGAATGTTTCTCATTTACTGGCAAAAGCAGGCTAGTTAAGCCTTCTAGTGAATTCTTTATTAAAGACTGAAGTAAGGAATTCTTTTGTTAAGTAAATATTCAGGCTCTTCCTTGCCAGCAAGCTTTTGAAACCCTTGCTGTGATTATGCTGATGTGTTCTGTGTTTATATGTTAAATGCCTAGGGTTTAATTGTTAATGGGTAAATAAGAGAAGCCGCAGGTCCCTGCCAAAAGAGGCCAGGTCACTGGGGCCGGGAGGACAATGGCTCGGCGGGACTCTCCTGGACGGGCTGGAGGGCAGTTAGGACAGAGCGTTGGCCCCAGCTTTGCGCTGCATAGACACGGCTCCCCTGGGCCGGGGGTGACACGCACCTGCGGAGAGAACAAAGGCAACGGTCAAGTCCTGGCCCTGGACCTGAATTCTAGCCTGAGCTTCCTTGCTCCTCATCAGCCCCTCCAGGTGAAGAATTCCGATTTCCCCAGGAAACCAACCAGAGCGTATGATGCTGTTCCAGCAACCGTCAATCAGGCGGAGAGCTGGGTCCCGGGCAGGTGGTACCGAGGCAGGAGGCCTGGGCTGGGGACCCACACCCACCACTCACCAGCCGGGCTTGCGGCTTCGTCTCTGTACAGGGTCCTCCTAGGCCTGATAGGGCTTCCCTGGAGGCTCAGTCGATAAAGTCTGTCTGGATTGCAGGAGACCACCTGCAGGACGCGAGACCCGGGTTTGATCCCTGGGTCGGGAAGATCCCCTGGAGGAGGGAATGGCAACCCACTCCTGGGAAATCCCACAGACAGAGGAGCCTGGTGGGCTCCGTGGGGTCAGAAAGGACCTAGCTACTAAGCTACTACCACTACATCAGCATGATGGGGATGAGGGTACCTACCTCCCAAGGGTTTCATGACAACTAAATAAGTGAATATTGTAGAAACATGCTTAGAACCACGTCTGGCACAGAGTAAGTGTATTTAAGTTAAAGATCTAGCTGAGAGTTAAATAAACGTTGTGTTAAGTTTCCAGGTATCGAATTCATCTGGAACAGAGGCACAAGTCACACCCTCTGTGTGGATCTTACGGACCGTTTGCTGAGTACAGTGAATTGCCATACATATTTCATGGGTCCTCCTTCACATCAATGCATATTTAATTATAGTGTAGTCTTTCTTGTCTCTGCCAGCATCCTCCAGAAGGTTACACGCAGAGGATGGCAATTAGTGAGGAAACTTCCATAGACCCCTGTTGAAAGCCCAACAAGGCTTGTTCGGATCAACTCTTGTCTTATCTTTCCCTTAAATTCCTCCCCTTTAGGGATGGAGGTCCTGCCGGAAGCAGGCTGAGAATGCTTAGCCTGCTAGGGTATCTCCAAGATCATCTTAGCTATTCTAGGCAAAGTAACCTTAAATCCCAAGTCAGAAGGTCCACTGGAAGGAAGGAGTTAACTGGAAGTCTCTCTAAGAATGTTTGTTGAGAGCGCCAGGGCTGGTGTGGAGAGGAGAGGGTGAAGATTCCAGAGGGTACAGACTCAGCTAAGGCTAGGTAGTCCCCTCCAGAATCCAGACCTTCAGATGGGTTGGATGCAGTCAGAGATAAGGTTCTTAAACAAGCAGAAGTGGGGGGAAAGCTCTCTGGGATTATTGTAGCTGCTGTTCAGTCGCTCAGTTGTGTCTGACTCTTAGCGACCCCATGGACAGCAGCATGTCAGGCTTCCCTATCCATCACCAACTCCTGGCGCTTGCTCAGACTCATGTCCACAGAGTCAATGATGCCATCCAACCATCTCATCCTCTGTCATCCCCTTCTCCTCCTGCCTTCAATCTTTCCTAGCATCAGGGTCTTTATCAATGAGTCAGCTCTTCGCATCAGGTGGCCAGATATTGGAGCTTCAAAATCAGTCCTTCCAGTGAATATTCAGGACTGATTCCCTTTAAGATTGATCGGTTGGATCTCCTTGCAGCCCAAGGGACTCTCAAGAGTCTTCTCCAACACCACAGCTCAGGGCTTATTAGACTCTTAAAATTTCAGAGTTGAAAAGGGGCATCTCAACCCTCAGCTATCAGCAGGGCGCCAAGAGCTGAGTCCATGTTTCTAGGCACAGAAGACCCCCTAGTTCTCACCATCACTGGGCCAGCACCTGCTTGAGTGTGAAATCCCTCGGAGCATAGACCCCACCTGCTCTCTCTCCTGGAGAGAGGAATTCATCAAAGCGTTGTCAAATAATCTCCCTGGCTCCCCATAACCACATCTTTGAGGGTAGATGTGTGTGCTAAGTCCTTCAGTCATGTCCAACTCTGCAGCCCGATGGACCGTAGCTCCTCTGTCCATGGGATTCTCCAGGCATGAATACTGGAGTGAGTTGCCATTTCCTCTTCCAGGGGACCTTCCCGACCCAAGGATCGAACCCGTGTCTCTTACACCTCCTGCACTGGCACGGAGAGCTGCTATTAAGGCATCTGACAGCCAAGGAACCAGATGCTCATGGTGGCTAACAACACACCCAGGACCACGTGGCTACTTCACCTGACACGATAAACCCACTCTCGGTTTTTGAGAGAGCCCCAAGGGGATGTCAACTACGCATGGCACTTGCTATAGGCACTTGCCATCCACCTGTATAAGGATTAGATCCAGTGCTGTTGCAGCTGCTGACCTTCACCTCCCCAGAAGGAGTTCAGGGTGGAGACCAGGAGTGAGGCACTCTGTGCTCATGGTAAAACTGGCAGGACCAGTCTTCAGATAGCTGGATGTTCTCTGTAGCTGACTTTATGAGCCCAGTTCTTGTATCTCCTCATATCTGGAAAAGTACTAAAATCCTTCATGGTGATGACTGTTTCTCATGACCAGCAGAAACTTCATGAGTCCAGGAGTAAACTTTTGGAAAAATATGTGCTTGATTGCATGTATTCCCCCCTTCACCATAATCACATTATATACTGACCTTCCCCTGCTCTCTGGAGCAGCCTCGCAGAGCTATCTGAGCTGCCGTCTCCTGGGCTGCAGCCCTCATTCTGCCCCAAGTGTCACAACTCTCAAGTTGTGCATTGTGTGTGTGTGTGTGTATGAACAGGGAGGGGGAAAAGCAAGGACTCTACTGTTTGTGTGAGCACCAGGGCCTGATCCCTGCTTCTCTGTTAGAACCGTGGCTGGGGCCCACATCAGGCGAAGGCAGGTCAGTGAGGACCCTTCACAAACCTCGGAGCGCAGCAAGCCCCTCCTTCCTAGGCACCTTCAGAAGCGGCTGGTCCTGCTCGATGCCCAGCAACGGACTCTCCAGACATCCCTTTACTCCTCCTGCCTGAGATACTGGGAAGAAAGGTGTTCCCAGGGATGCTGGGGACTACGCTCCGCAGGTGCCAGGACTTCTACCTCGTGACAGCTCGGTGGAGACCACCCGCACACACCGAGAGGAAGTCAGGAAGAGGTGCCCAGCCAGACAGGGGGTGAATCCCGTGGGGAAAGAAATGCTCACAGTCTAGGGGTTTATTCAAAGAGCCTTGGACTTGGAGAGGGCCCTGGAGATGGCGGAGTCCAGCCCCAGAAACTGCTTGAGGAGCATCTGAGCAAGAGACTGAAGCCAGCCAAGGAAGGGAGGATGGGAAGGAGAGGGTGGAAAAGGGAACAGAAAGACAAAGGACAGGCAGTTCGGAAGAGCCGAGAGCGTAAATCGTCTGCAGACGCCTGTGCGATGCACCGCCAAGGCTTCCGTGGGGGTGTGCCCAGCGCTGTGGGCTCAGGCACGTCACACTGAGTGTGAGCTTGCGCGTGTGAGCAACCCCATGAGTCATCTTGTGTGTGTAATGGTCCTGGCAGTTCGTGAATCACAGAGCGTGTGTCAGAGCTGTGTGTGTGTGTGTGTGTGTATGTTTCAGTGCGCAAGGCCATGATGCCCAGAGTGACGCGGGAGAAGGACGGACGCCAGCCCTCCCGGGGCGAGCTGTGTTTAAAGGGCACCACGCTTCATTCACACCATGCATCACGCTCCACATTTCTGAACTGGGTCCAGAGAACGCCATCTGTCCCCCTTCCTGCTGAAACCTGCTCCCCGCCCCACACCGGCGTGGAGCAACAGTGTGAAATTCTTTGGACTTGTGGGGTTGTTTTCAGAGTCAGAGATGGCCAGGATCCTAGAATCCCAAATTTCCACCCCTCCGTTTTAAAGAGAGAGGAACCTCGGCAGGGAAGGCTGGTCCCAGAGTCACGGGGAGAGCTTACAGCACAGCTTACAGCACAGCCAGGTGCAGCCACGGGTCCCCTGGCCTGCCCCCACCCTGCTCTGCTCGGTCCACCCGCACAGAGTGGGTCTTTTCCCCTTTCTGCTCAAGGATGTAATGAGATCACTTCTTTTTACTGAAATGCACCAGACCCTCCCATGGAGTGAAGCACTGATGTTGCATCTTAGAGGCTGGATGACCTCATGGGCAGAGCTGGGGTGTCTCTGGCCAGATGGCTTCGACTGAGCGTCATTCTACTCCCTCCCAGAGCCTTCTTCTCCCAGAGCCTCCCTCTCACCACACCCAGGTCAGGAGGAACCCTTGGGGAGACCACTCTTGGGTCTGCATCTGTAGTTGGCGGGGCCCTTTGGCAGGCGACACTATGATTCAGAAGCTGCTTATGAGCCATCTACAAATGCCTCACTCGGGACTCCTGGCTCTGTCTCCTTTCACCCTCCCGCTCCATTTCACCAGCTCCAGAAAAAATGAAAAGACAAGTACAGCAGCGGGTTTACTTTGGCAGTTCTGAGGAAGGGTTTACTAGGTAAAGGGCTTGAACCTATTAACTATTAGGATGAGGTGTGGGATTATCTATGAGTTTCAATTATCCATTCCATTCATTCTTCCCCAATGGCTCAGAGCTGACTTGAACTTCAAAGGGAGCGCTCCAGCCCCCTGGATCTATTGTTCTCATTTCATATTAATTAAGTACTTACTACACACCCAGCATGGCTGAGGCCATTCAGGAGGCACCGACTCAGCCCAGCATCCCTGGAGAGCAGAGATTGATTATCTCATCTACCGGGACTTCAAAGCCCTTTCCTCCACAGCATCTTGTCACTGACTGTGGGGGCGACTGGGATGCTGAAGGCACAGCAGGGCAGGGGGAATAAAAGGAGCAGAGAGGTCGAGGCTCTAGGGCAGGTGTGGAGTGAGGTGGATCTTGTATCTGAGTCCAGGTTCCGCAGTCACAGGAAAGTGTCTTCCAAACACGCTCTGCTAAATGCATGCACTCAGGAAGGAAGCGAAGATACCTTCTCGTGTGGTGGACAAACGAACAGACCCAGCAGAGTCACTGTCCCTCATGCACCCGGGGCATGGGCCAAAGGAGCACAAGCACATGTTTCTTTAAATATAAATAATTGTATTCGGGAAGGCACTTCTTTCAGCACCATACATAATAGCAAAAAGCTGTGAACACCCCGAAAAATCCGTTAAGCATCAATTATTAATTAATCAGTTAATCCTGGTACATCTATACAATGAAAAACAACACAGCTGCGAAGAAGAATGCGTTATATCTACATATGTTAACTTGGCGAGATCTAGTTTAATAACTATGCGAGATAACTTGGCGAGATCTAGTTTAATAACTAGTTTTAAAAAAAGCAAGTTTACAGAAGATGACTTATTTGTATGAAAAAATTTTAAAGGGTAGCCTATAAAGAGATACATATGGGGCTTCCCTGTTGGCTCAGTGGTAAAGAATCTGCCTGCCGATGCAGGAGCTGCTGCTGCTGCTAAGTCACTTCAGTCGTGTCCGACTCTGTGTGACCCCATAGACAGCAGCCCACCAGGCTCCTCCGTCCCTGGGATTCTCCAGGCAAGAACACTGGAGTGGGTTGCCATTCCCTTCTCCAATGCATGAAAGAGAAAAGTGAAAGTGAAGTCGCTCAGCCTGTCCGACTGTCAGCGACCCCATGGACTGCAGCCCACCAGGCTACTCCGTCCATTGGATTTCCAGACAAGAGTACTGGGGTGGGGTGCCATTGCCTTCCCAGCCGATGCAGGAGACATGGGTTCAATTCCTGATCCAGGAAGATCCCACACACCACGGAGCAATCAAGCCCATGCACACAGCTACTGAGCCCGTGTGCCCTAGAGCCTGTGCGCTGCAAAAAGTGAAGCCGCTGCAATGAGAAGCCCGACAGCCACAACCAGAGAGCAGCCCCTGCTCCCCACAGCTAAAGAAAAACCCACACAGCTACGAAGACCCAGCACAGCCAAAAATACGAATACATAAATAAGATTGTACAGAAAAGAATGTCAGATGACTACGAGAGCCTGAGAAAAATGAGAAACTCTTTAAAGTGTTTATTAGAGAAAGAGATGCATATGTTTATGAATGTTTGTACATGTTAAAAAATGTAGGGAAAATCTGGGAACGATGTATATGAAAAATGTGGAAAGATACTCATGAATGTGGCTACACTGTTTACTTCAGAGGGTGGGGCTGGAATGGACAAGAAAATCCATTTTTCTATACCGGACTCTATTGTTTGACTTTAGCTATGAGCTAGTTTTATAACTTCAATAAAGAAGAACGAAATGTATTGTGAAACTAAAGAGAATAAAAATAGGCTTGTCAATGCTTCCTGGCCGCCCTCGACCCCAAAGCTTGCCCCCAAGTGAGATGCCTCGCCAGTTATGACATTTGGAGAGCTGGCGCTGTCGCTTGAGAAAACATGGCCCATTTGGCCTCTGCCGCAGCGTCATGGAACAAACAGAAACTTCAGCTGTCAGCTCCAAAGAAAAATACTGATTTGCATAAACATGTGTGACCCAAACTTATTCTGTGACTTTGAGATATCTCACTCTAAACGTATAACATTAATTAAAAGGAGCGCAAGTTTCTGGCAACTGTACCCTACCTCTCCTATTGTTTTAATTCATTTTTAATTGGAGGATAATTGCTTTACAGTGTTGCGTGGGTTTCTGCCATACATCAGCAGGAATCAGCCACAGGTATTCATATGTCCTCTCCCTCTTGAACCTCCTTCCCACCCCCTCCCCTACATGATTGATCCATTGAAAATTGGAACACATCACAGATCCTTAAATCCCAGCCTGAGTAAGGAGGAGGGAGGGGGCAGGGAAAGAGGCCTTGCTGTATGTGCCAGGCCCTGGGCTGGGCACTGGGCCTATGCCGTCCCCCAGGACCCTGTGATCATTCAGCAAGTTTGGAGGAAAGCACACACACACACACACACACACACACACGCATGCACTAGAAACTACAGAACAAGGTGCAAAGGAGGCACCTAAGACTCAAGGAGGCAGTATGCCCATGGCCTTAGAGTGGGTGCCTGGCAGGCTATCCATCAGGGCGGGAGAATAGGGATGCTGGGGTCCCTTGGACACCTTGGCAAGGAGACTGGCTAGTTTAAGTCTGCCTGGGTCTACTTCATCCCCACAGAGGCTGAAGCTCTGGAGGATGGAGCCTCTGCATGAGAGGAAGCTGTTATTAACTAGGACTGAAATCTAACTCAAACCAGCTTTGGCAAGACACTGAGTTATTTGACTCTTAGAACTAAAAATGTCCATAAGTAGATGGCTCCATGGGCTCAGGACTCAACTAAAGCCAGTCAGGTTTCATTCTGTCTCTGTGTTTTTCAGCTCTGCTTTCTTCTGTGCTGTCTTCATTTTTCAGGCAAGCTCTTTGAATGTGGTAGCGAAGATGGCCTCAGAAATTCCATGTATTACTTGGTTTCTTGCAACTACCCATTCCAATGAAAAGCAACCATTTGGGAAAAGAAAAAAAAAAAAAAGGAGGTGGGGACTTCCCTGGTGGTCAGGTGGCTGAGACTCCACTGCAGAGGGTGTAGGTTCAATCCCTGTTCAGTGAACTAGGATTCTGCATACCAGGCAAAAAAAAAAAAAGCAAGCATTTGTTTCCCGATAGTTTCAGCACAAGTGCCAAGGATGGCTCTCATGAGGACAGCTGGGGTCATGTGCCCATTTCTCAATTAATTACCATTTCCCAGCCTTCTCCACATCACGTGGATTAGGATTGAGGGCATGGTCTCCCTCTCCAAAACTGGAGGAATAGTACCAGTGGAAGAAGGGAAGGATGTTGGGCAAGCAGACCACAGATGTTTATCACAGCGTCTCAGGGAAATCTGCCAGGAAAATGTAAACTGAGAGACTGGGAGCTGTTGGTTTTTTATACCTGTCATCTCTTGGCAACCATAAGGCTCTTGGAAATTGCTGAGGTTCTGAAGACACTAAGGATCCGGGTCTGCCACGATTTGCCCTCCACTCTTGGAGACCTAATCCCTACTCTTCTCTGCTTTGAATCTGGTATAACCCCTTTACTTAGTGGGAGGATGAGGGTGGACACAGAGGCACAGGCTGCCAGGGGCACCTGTGCCCTGGCATCAGTGAGGAGGGGCAGGCAGGGAGTATGAGCAAGTGGGGATCTGGGCAGACGTGTGTGGCCTCAGGTGGGACTGCCTCGTGCTGGGGTGCAGGAAGGCTCTCTGCTGGGCACAGCCAGGGTAGGGCTGCCTTGCGTACTTGTTCAAGCTGGGCCATAATACACTAAATTCAACCAAATTTTCCTTGAGGAAGGGGCACCCTCATCTGCTCAGAGAAGCCACATGGGCAAGCAGAAGCCCTGCTAATCAACGACACAGAGAGAACACACTCCATTGTCAGCTATGTGCTTTGGGGGTAAAAATACAATCATGGAAGCGACGGTGCTTTTCGCAAAGTCATAAATATCAGGGATCATTCTCAGTCACTCTCCAATTCTCCAGCCAGTGGAGTGCAGGACGTTACCTAATCTACTCCCGGGTTCTGGGCATACGAGAGCACCAGCCACTGGAAGCTACTGACGCCTGTGGTTCCCTTAAAATCACCACACCCACAGCAACCTCTCCTCTTTCCATTTCTATTACATATAGGACTGTATCAGGTATTTAGAAGTTAGGGTGTTTCACAATGTTAATCACCTTTGTTTGAGTGGATGTAGTGAGTGTGTTGGGGGATCTGTGCAGGGACAGGGAATGAATAGGTCCATTCTCAGTCAGATTTTAAACTCCTAGAGAATGCACATTTGTCCTTCTTTGTGTCTCCCACATCAATTACTTTTCTCCCCTGGTTACTGTGTTAAGAGTTAAACAAATGAAAATGCTTCTAATAGAGATGAAATTAAATAATTTATAAATGATGCCTAAACAGTATTTGGTCCATAGAAGATGCATATATTTCTTTCCCCTCACTACTCTTCTCTCTGACCCTCCTCTTCACATGCTGAAAGAATAAGAACATTCATTCAATAATATTAATTGGAGAGGAGGGATAAATTGGGAGATTGGGATTGACATACACACTCTACTATATATAAAATAGGGAACTAGTGAGGACCCACTGAATAGCACAGGGAACTCTACTCAAGACTCTGTACTGAATGTGTGGAAAATGAATCTTTAAAAGAGTGGATATATGTACATGTATAACTGACTCACTTTTGTAACGCATCATTGTAAATCAACTATACTCCATTGAAATCTAATTTTAAAAAACAATATTAACATGAGGTCACTTGTTAAGAGCTGTGCATTACGCTGTGTACTGGAGCTACAATGATACAGAAGAAATAATTTGTTTTCTTCTCAAGTTCTGTGGGCCATCTGGCCTGAAAAATACCCTTGATTGTAATCTTTCCGTGTTATATGAAGTTGTAAACAAGATGCGCTTGGATAGAGGACAGTGGAAGGATAGTTTGATAGTTTTAATGATTTTCTAGGGTTGGAAGGAGAGCAGGAGAATGCCAGTTTGGAAGGTGATGTTTGAATGGCGTCTTGAAGGATGAATAGGAGTTCACAAAGCCAAAAAGAGGCAAGAGTGTTACAAGCAGAGGAAAGAGAATACGCGAGGCTAGTTTCAAGACTAAAAGTTAGCTTGAAAATAACCACCTTCTTGAACAGAACTATGATCCACTGGAACTGCTGGGGCAAGGGCCCCAAATCAAAGGCTATTGGTGGGAAGACAGAAAAATGCTTCAGAGCTGGGCTCCATTAACCATCTCACACTTACGGCTGTTCGGGCTCTGGTACTAGCTTTTACATACTTTTAGTTTGAGGATGTTCGGAGCTCTTTAAATGATGCAAGTTATTGTTTTCCATTATCTAGAAAGGAACTGTTTTTGAAGCCGAAGACCGAAGACTGAAACCCCTAGGAATTTATTTTAAACTCAGAAATTTCCCTGAGGCCTGGAATTTGATGTCTGGGTTCCAGATTTGGGGGTAACTGTTGGGCTCCCTTCTCAGACTCTGCCTCCCGTGTGTGTCTCCTGCCTCTCCCGCCCCTACCCGTACCATCTGTTCAGCAGGGCACCGCTTTCCAAAGCCCTGGGTCAGCCCTCGCCTGGTAACTCTACCTGGGGAGAGAGGCTGCTCTGATGACCCACCAGATCAAAGATAAAGCCCAGAGTGTTTACAGCATCAGCTTTCGCTCCCTGGAGAGAAGAACTGTATCTTTCTAAATGGCTGCAAAACCCAACTGTGGCTTTTTGAATGACTGGCCCTGTTGACACCTCCAGGCCCAGGCTCCCAGCTGCTGCTCTGGCCCAGCCCGGGGAGGGAGGGAGACTGCTGACAGGACACCCACCAAGGGAACAAAGCTATCAGCCCCGTCTTCGCTGAGCACCAGCCTCGCCCCCACACCTGTCAGGTGGCACCTCCTCTTTCTTGGTAAACGTCTTTGTCCCTTAGTCGGGCCATGTGGGAGGCTCTCAGGGCTTGTGGTTGATTAGCAGCTGGGTCAGTGTCCAGAACCTGAGATCTGGAATCCACAGATCTGGGCCGATACTCTTCTTCCAACTGTGGCCGATTGTGTGCCAGAGCCTTGGATAATTATGCCTCTCACAGCTGTTTACTCATTTACAAGGATGCCAACACGGAGCAGAAGAGGCAGACCGGGGTAGATGGAGGCCAGGGCTCAGCTCCTGCTTGTCACCCTGCCCAGCTTCACATACAGTCTGCCGTCTCCCAGTTAGGGGATCCTTTGGTGCCTCGGTGTGCCTCATCCGTAAAACGGGACTGTCAACATTCCTCCTTCACAGGGTCACTAGGAGGATTAAATGAGATACACTTATGAAGAGCTGAGTATGCTGTTTGGCACAAAATAAAGTTTATCCAGGATCTACCATCTTCTAGGGCTGTGGAAGGTGCTGGAGTCCCAGAGGCACAGGGCTCACAGTGGGGTAGCTGAGAGGAGAATCAAATAGAATAACAAGTACAGAAGCAAATCAGGTTACTGGCCCTCCTCACGCACTTCACTTCAAAAATACCCCGTTATGTGTATGTGTGCCCTCAGCACACAGCACGACCCCTGCCTACCTCTCCAGTGTGTGTGTGTGTGTGT